>MCJB01039131.1:56641-111662 GCA_002018475.1 Nicotiana obtusifolia | reverse complement strand
CCCCCCCCCTAGCGTTGTGCATATATTCTAACACCCTCATGGTCACTCAGATCTTTGCTGTGTTTTTCTTTATTTTTCATTTTGCATTTTTTTGATTTTGTGGTTATCATAGTTGCTTGGTTGTTTCTGGGGTGATGGGTAGAGAGATCTAGGACTACCATTGTTGGGGGGTGAACTGAATCGTGATAATGAAGGCATATGCGGCCCGCAAAAATAGAATGTGGCCCGCGTTTTGGCCGCATCCTTAAACCATAGTCTCCTGAAGACGATGACAAAATGTTGTGCCATTTGCGATCACATAAGTGATATGCAAATTGCAAAGGCACCGCATAATGAAACAGAACACCCAGTTAAAACCTTGCTGTCTGCAGTGGATTTGTTATCGCATTTCCCACTGTACGTGTTGATATTCATGATGAGGAGACGTCCGGACATTCTTCAGAGTCAAAGGGTGAAGAGGCAGAGGAGGAGGATTCATGGTCCAAGGAGGATGAAGTCCCTCAAGAGAAGGGCAACCAGATTGATGCTCCTACAGTGAAGGATGAGGAGCAAGCAAACATTTAGAGGGCCATACAACATTCGCTAGCAGATTTGGCCGCCCCTGCAGACCCATCGGCCACTCAGCCATCAGCGGGCGAGGCTAGCAGCTCAGAGGTCCCAACTCTAGTTCCCGACCAGTCCAACATCCCTCCTTCAGCAGCAGAGGGTCAACCGGCTACTGACTCCCATAGCGCTTAGTGCACCCTAAGGAGCCCCTTCAACTCTATTTTATGTTTATATGCATTGGGGAAAATGCATGCTTTTGGTTGGGGGTCGTAGCCTTGTTGTATTTTTGCAACATTAGCAACTGTAGTATATATTATTGCTGTATGATTTCTGTACATAAGTTGTCTTTAATCAGTAGATAGTTTTCCATCTTTAGTGATTAGAAATAAAATTCCCCTTGTTTTTTCTTTGCCGGGTTCTTTTTCAAGGGTGTAATAGTAGAACCAGAACAGTAGAATGAAACATGTTGACCGGGATGATGTAATTGTCTAGTCTCAAGCATGTGTATCTGTACATTGCCTATACCCTTTCAAAAGATCAACTGTGTGAACTTGAGGCTCGCTCTGTGACTCTACATCTACCTAGAGTTATGAATTTATATATGATGAAAGCCTTGATTTGCCAAATGTTAACTCCAGGACTTTAAACTATGTGAACCAAATAGTTTGTGTGCCATGTGTGTGAGCTCTTTTTGTAGATAATTCTTGTTTTTGCTTCTGCCATCTAGAACTTGCCCAGTTGGTTTTCGACGCTTATTATAATTACACCTAGTTGGAGATATAATCCTAGGCATTCTTTGTTTTATTTGTGAAACCTCTTTAGCCTTTCAAGCCTACCTTTGCATAAATAATATCACTAGTGCCCTATTCGAGCCTTTAACCTTTTCTTTGGCCACCTCATTACAAACCTTTCTCTTTTGTAAAATAATTACCTCTTTTGAACCCGTTCCTCCTTGAACATTGAGAATTAGGCTAAAAGCCTAAGTTGGGGATGTGGTGTCAAAATGGAAATGGGTAAGGTTGTGAATTGAGTGTAGGAGCATATACCTCTAAGTGCTCATATGAAATTATGCACGCTCCAATGTTTGAAAAGAGAATAAAAAAAAGAAGAAAAAATAATAGATGTGTATATTTATATAATTATGGAGCTGTAAAGATAATTAGGGAGATATTTAAGGTGGTTCCATATTGGGAACTAGATGCCAGTGCGGCTATGGGGTTTGAAAAGAAACAAAGTGTAAAAAGAAAAGAAAATATGATTAGTGTTCAAGGAGGATGTAGTTACTTATATCTAAATACTTATCCGACCCTTCCCTAAACCTACATTACAGGCTTAAAAAGTCCGTATGGGATCTTCAACCGAGTGTTCTTAGAAGTAAGCGACGAATTAAAATAAGGGCAAGCCTATGGTATGGTATGTGGTAACACTTGAAATTCTTTTCTGAGAGTGAGTGTATTTGAAAATTAGTCCCTTTGTGTTGTCATTATAAATATTGTGATTTTGGGATTTTCTTTCTAGTGAGGGCACATGAACTGCGAGGTTGAACAGAAGTTGAGTTTTTGAGTAAAACATAAGTGCACTCAGCTGAGGGTAGCATTTAGTCATGTTGTCTGAGGCTCAAAGTTCACAAGTTGATTAGTTGTCCTTGAATATATCGATGATTCAGGAAGGGTAAAGCATTCAAGATGCATGCTTGAAACATTAACAACAAACACTGTCCATGGTCACTATTATTTCATGTCTTGTAAATGGAGTCTAGAATAGGATAGCGCCATCTTAGTTGCTTGAGGACAAGCAAGAGTTTAAGTTGGGGGTGTTGATGTGCCGGAGAATTTCAGCAGATTTTGATACTAGTTGCATAGATTTTAACTTGTTATACATGCAATTTCCCTAGGTACTTATGTATTTTAGTGTTTTGCAGTGTATGAGGTGAAAGGACCTAAGAGCATGGAGAAGAGTTCAAAAAGACACATAAAGAAAAGAAAAGAGCAGAAAAACATCGTAGAGGTGGATATGCTATCGCAAATATCACATGCGAGCCGCATACTTCACATCAAGATCGCAGATCAAGACAGACTTCTGGAAAAAATTTCACGTCAAGAATGCGATCGCATAACTTGTCTGCGAACTGCAGATTGCACACGGAGATCGCAGACCAAAACAGAATCCTGGGTGAAGTGCAAAGTCAGAAATGTGGTCGCATCTGCGATCGCATAACATGTTCGCGAGCCGCAGAAGCAACCGCAAACCAAGCATGAAGTATACTAGAGGAAGAAAATGCGATGCAAGATGCAGTCGCATGTCTACAATGTGGACCGCAAACCAAGAATGCGGTGAAGGCGAAACTAGGGTTACAATCTGCGATAGACATGTCAAAAATGCGGACCACATTTCTGTTATGCGACAGAAATGCGGTCGCATTTTTGACATCAGGGCAGATTAGTCTGAATTTTGCCTCGATTTTTGGGCCTCTATAGATAGGTCTATTAGGATTTTGTGGGGGCTATCTTGTCAGACTTTGAAGCTAAAGTACAAGGCTTGAATATTCCTTTCTTTTGGAAGCTTTTGGGTCCAGAATCTTTCATTTTGTAAGCTTTATGACAATTATTATTCTCTTGTTTTCAGATTTTAGTATGAGTAGCTAATTTAAACACTAAGGTTGTGAACCCTAAATGGGTGTGATGTTATTGGGTGTTTGACATTGAATATATATTTAACGGTTGATTGAAATTTATTTATTTCTCATTCTTCAATTATTGTTGGTGGTTGCAAACATTAAAAAGCGCCATTAAATTCCATCTTTGCTTGGGAAAACGGGTTAGAATTTGGTAGAAGTAAATATCAAAGACTCAAGGCTTTAAACCTTGTTTAATAAAATCACTTAGGAATAAGTGGGTTTTATTTGGCATAAATTGATTGTTCCTAGTCACAACTCTTTTATTATTTGGAAAAATCATAAAGAGGAAATACTACCCAACTATTGGAAAATATTGGATAGTCACTTAGACATCATTTGCATATCAAAAGAATCTTCTGTTAGAAATATATCATATTGACATCGATAGCATTACACTTCATTAATGGGGACACAACCTTGGTTTCCTTAATCAAATTATTTACATTCTCAACTTTGCATTTAGACTTTATTTAAAAACAAACTCAATTCATACTCTTGTTACGATTAACTGAATAGAATTACGACTGTAGTTGAGTAACACGCTAATCAAGTAAACTTTTCACACCTATTCCCTGTGAGATTCGACCCCAACCTTGTTGGGTTATTATATTTGACATCGACCACTTACACTATTTATCAAAGTGTAATTTAAGTGTATCACCTGCTCAGTCAGCCCATCTAGAGTATCGTGGGGCATCTGCAGGTCGTGGTTATCATGGGTTGCAGCAGGGCCAGTCATCACTCAGCGCGCTTCCAGCTCGTGCTCCGTCGGCCCAGGGTCCTTCTATGCCGAGTGCATCTGCAAGACACTCCGGTGCAAGAGGTTTCCTTCATTCCTCTTCTCCAGCACAAGGGAGTTGTTACGAGTGTGGCGAGATGGGCCACATGTGGAGGCAGTGTCCTCATCGTGGTGCTAGATCGTCCTAGCAGTGGGGTCAGCCCCCGACTTCTGCTCCAGTTACTTTACCACCCTCCCAGCTAGCTAGGGTGGAGGTCAGGAAGCCAGGGGTCGCCCCAGAGGGGGAGGTCGATCAGGCAGCGGCCAGGCTTGATTCTATGCTATTCCAGGCAGGACAGATGCCAGTGCTTCAGATGCCGTCATTACAGGTATTGTCTCAGTCTGCCACAAGGATGCCTCTGTATTATTTGATCCCGGTTCCACCTATTCATATGTGTCCTCATATTTTGTTCATTATTTGGGTACGCTCCGGGAGTTTCTTGCTTTACTTATTCATGTGTCTACCTCGGTGGGCGAAACTGTTGTTGTAGACCGTGTGTATCGGTCATGTGTAGTGACTATTAGGGGTGTGAATACACGAATAGACCTCTTACTCTTGAGAATGGTGGATTTTGATGTCATTTTAGGCATGGATTGGTTATCTCCGTGTCGTGCTATTCTAGATTGTCATGCTAAGACAATCACTTTGGCTATGCCGGGTGTACCGCGGATCGAGTGGCGCGGTGTGACTAACTACGTTCCTAGTGGAGTGATATCGTTCTTGAAGGCCCAGCGTATGGTTGGGAAGGGTTGCCTTTCATATCTAGTGTTTGTGAGGGATATTGGAGCTGAGACTCCAGGCATTGACTTTGTTCCAATTGTGCGGGATTTTCCCGATGTATTTCCTGCAGACCTGCCGGGTATGCCACCTGACAGGGATATTGATTTTTGTATTGACCTGGTGCTGGGTACTCAGCCCATCTCTATTCCACCGTATCGTATGGCACCAGCAGAGTTGAAAGAATTGAAGGAGCAACTTCAAGAACTCCTAGATAAGGGGTTCATTCGGCCTAGTGTGTCACCTTGGGGTGTGCCGGTTCTGTTTGTGAAGAAGAAGGATGGCATGATGAGAATGTGCATCGATTATAGGCAATTGAACAAGGTAACAATTAAGAACAAGTATCCTTTGCCTCGCATTGATGACTTATTTGACCAGCTTCAGGGAGCGCGAGTGTTCTCCAAGATTGATCTTCGTTCAAGATATCACCAGTTGAAGATCAGGGATTCAGATACTCTTAAGACTGCTTTCCGGACTAAATATGGTCACTATGAGTTTCTTGTTATGTCTTTCGGGCTAACCAATGCCCAAACAGCGTTCATGCAGTTGATGAACAATGTATTTCGGCCTTATCTAGATTCGTTCGTTGTTGTATTCATTGATGATATTCTGGTGTACTCGCATAGTCAGGGAGAGCACGCGGAGCATTTGCGAGTTGTATTGCAGAGATTGAGGGAGGAGAAGCTTTATGCAAAATTCTCTAAGTGTGAGTTTTGGCTCGGTTCAGTGGCTTTCTTGGGACACGTAGTGTCCAGCGAGGGTATTCAGGTTGATTCAATGAAGATAGAGGCGGTTCAGAGTTGTCCTAGACCGTCCTCAGCCACAGAGATTCATAGTTTTCTTGGGTTGGCAGGCTATTATCGTCAGTTTGTTCAGGGATTCTCATCCATTGCATCGCCCTTGGCCAAATTGACTCAGAAGGGTGTTCTATTTGTATGGTCGGACGAGTGCGAGGAGAGCTTTCAAAAGCTCAAGACAGCCTTGACCACAGCTCTAGTATTGGTTTTGCCATTAGCTTCAGGTTCGTATATTGTGTATTGTGATGCTTCGAGAGTTGGGATTGGTTGTGTACTGATGCAGGAGGGTAGAGTTATTGCATATGCTTCTCGTCAGTTGAAGCCCCATAAGAAGAACTACCCTGTTCATGATTTGGAGCTGGCTGCCATAGTTCGTGCATTGAAGATTTGGAGGCATTACTTGTATGGAGTATCTTGTGAGGTGTTTACTGATCATTGCAACTTTCAACATTTGTTCAAGCAAAAGGATCTTAATTTGAGGCAGCGGAGATGGTTGGAGTTGCTCAAGGATTATGACATCACTATATTATACCATCCGGGAAAGGACAATGTGGTGGCCGATGCTTTGAGCTCAAAGGCAGTGAGTATGGGGAGTTTGGCATATATTTCAGTTGGGCAGAGACCCCTTGAAGTTGATGTTCAGGCCTTGGCCAATAGGTTTGTGCAATTAGACATTTCGGAACCCAGTCGGGTGTTGGCTTGTGTGGTTTCTCGGTCTTCATTATATGATCGCATCAGGGAGCGCCAGTATGACGATCCGCATTTGCTCGTCCTTAGGGATAGAGTTCAGCATAATGATGCCAAAGATGTGACCATCGGCGATGATGGAGTGTTGAGGATGCAGGGCCGTATTTGTGTACCCAATGTGGATGGGCTTCGGGAGTTGATTCTGGAGGAGGCCCATAGCTCGCGGTATTTCATTCATCCGGATGCCACGAAGATGTATCAGGACTTGAGACAGCACTATTGGTGGAGAAGAATGAAGAAAGATATTGTAGGATTTGTAGTTCGGTGTCTCAACTGTCAGCAGGTAAAATATGAGCATCAGAGACCGGGTGGCTTGCTTCAGCAGATGGCTATTCCCAAGTGGAAGTGGGAGCGGATCACTATGGACTTTATTGTCGGACTTCCATGGACTTTGAAGAAGTTCGATGCTATTTGGGTGATTGTGGATCGGCTGACCAAGTCCGCGCACTTCATTTATGTGTGTACTACCTTTTATTCAGAACGGTTGGCAAAGATATATATCCGAGAGATTGTCCGGCTTCATGGTGTTCCAGTTTCTATCATTTCAGATAGAGGTACTCAATTTACTTTGTTGTTTTGGAAAGCCGTGCAGAGGGAGTTGGGTACTCAGGTGGAGTTGAGCACTGCTTTTCATCCTCAGACGGATGGGCAGTTCGAGCGTACTATTCAGATACTGGAAGACATGTTACGTGCATGCGTTATCGATTTCGGAGGTTCATGGGATGAGTTTCTACCGCTTGCGGAGTTTGCTTTTAACAACAGCTACTAGTCGAGTATTTAGATGGCTCCGTATGAGGCTTTGTATGGGAGGCAGTGTAGATCCCCAGTTGGTTGGTTCGAGCCCGGCGAGGCTAGCTATTGGGGTCTGACTTGGTTCGGGATGCTCTAGAGAAGGTGAAAGTGATCCAGGAGAGGCTCCGTACAACACAGTCAAGGCAAAAGAGTTATGCCGATAGGAAAGTCCGCGATGTGTCCTACATGGTTGGTGAGAAGTTCTTGCTGAAGGTTTCGCCCATGAAGGGTGTTATGAGATTCGGGAAGGGAAATTGAGTCCTCGGTTCATTGGGCCGTTTGAAGTGCTTCGGAGAGTTGGGGAGGTGGCTTATGAGCTTGCTTTGCCACCCAGCCTGTCGAGTGTACAACCAATATTTCATGTTTCCATGCTCCGAAAGTATATTGGGGATCCGTCACATATTTTGGACTTCAGCACAATTCAGCTGGATGATGATTTGACCTATGATGTGGAGCTAGTGGCGATTGTGGGTCGTCAGGTTCGGAAGTTGAGGTCCAAGGATATAGCTTCAGTGAAAGTGCAGTGGAGAGGTTGGCCCGTGGAGGAGGCTACCTGGGAAATCGAGCGGGAGATGTGGAGCAGATATCCTCACCTATTTGAGGCTTCAGGTATGTTTCTTGACTCGTTCGAGGACGAATGTTTGTTTAAGTGGGGGAGACTGTGACGACCCGGCCAGTCGTCTCATGAGTTACCGCTCCGTTTTCCCCATGTCTGCCTTATTATGTTTCGTTATCCGTATTTTATGTAATCAAGTTGAGTAGTTTGTGTTCGGAGTAGATTTGGTAAGAAATGAGACACTTAGTCACTTTTAAGAAGGTTTAAAACTGGAAAAGTCAACCGGATGTTGACTTATGAGTTAGAGGGCTCGGATGTGAGTCCTGATGGTTCGGTTAGCCTCGGGAGGTGATGTATGACTTAGTAGTGTGATCGTAATTGGTTTTGGAGGTCCGGTGTAGAATTAGGCTTGAATTGGTGGAGTTAGTATTTTGGAGACTTTCGGTTGTTAGGCGAGATTTTGATCCGAGGGTCGGAATGGAATTCCGAGAGTTGCTGTAGCTTCGTTATGTCATTTGGGATGTGTGAGCAAAATTTCATGTCATTCGGACATGGTTTGGTTGGGTTTTGATCAGAAGAGTAATTTAGAAGATTTTCTAATCCTTAGGCTCGAATCCGACGCGAATTTGGTGTTAAGAGGTTGTTCTGGGCGTTCCGAAGGTTGGAACAAGTTTGAATAGTGTTATAGGATAGGTTGGCATATTTGGTTGAGGTCCCAGTGACCTCGGGTGAGATTTGGGTGGTTAAACGGACTATTTCGTCCTCGGAAAAGTTGCAGAAAAACCAGAAAGTTGAAATTAGAAAAATGCGGTCTACAATGCGGTCGCATTTCTAAAATGCTGACCGCATATCGCACAATAAAATCGCAGACCAAGACAGATTTCTGGACAAGATCCATGTCAGAAATGCGGTCTGAAATGCGATCGCATTTCTGAAATGCGCACCGCATATCGCACAATGAAATCGCAGACCAAGACAAATTTCTGGACAAAAATCAACATCAAAAATACGGTCCAAAATGCGGTCGCATTTCTAAAATGCGGACCGCAAACCATACTTCATACTGAATGCGGTGAGGTCTAGGTTTACAATCTGCGATGGCGGTAGCTAAGATGCGAACCGCATGTCTGATATGCGACGGGAATGCGGTCGCATTTTAAATTCGATAGGGGCATTTTTGTCTCGATTTTTGACCCTTTATAAATAGAAACCAGTATCCATTGGCCATACAAAACCCACTATCGTTACCACCTAACAAACACCTCCAAAACACCCTAAATCACAGCAAAATCAGCCTCGAAAATACATCAAAAGGAGACTTGCCCGGACAGATTCTTAATATGAGGGGATTACAGCCATTTTTAAACCTATTTGGAGCTATAGAGCTCGGATTGAAGCGAATTGAGAGGCTACTTTCGGGAGATTTTCGAGGGAAGCATCGGGGTAAGTGTTCTTAACTCAACTTTGGTCAAATTACCCCAGTATATCGCTATTTTTAGTATGTAATTGGTGATTTAAGTTAGAAAATTAGTGGAAATCCTTAAGTTAGATTTAAAGATTTGGAGGTCGATACGATGTCGGAATTCAATAACTTTTGTGTGGTTGAGCTCGTTGGGAGATAAGGAACCCGTTAACGTGAAAATTTCTAAGCTTTGAGAAGTGGGCCCGGGGCTCGGGTTTTGCTAATCCCAGAATTTCTTAGTATTTATCGATTTCTTTCGCTTGGGCTTTGTCCCCACAGCATATTGTGACGTATTCGTTCTGGTTTTGGGTAGATTCGACGTGCGTGGAGGCAAATTCGAGGGGCAAAGGCGTCGTGGGCTGAGGATTTAGCCGGTTCAAGGTGAGTAGTGATTGTAAATGATGTTCTGAGGGTTTGAAACCCCGGATTGCACATCGTAGTGCTATATTGAGGTGAGGCACGCGCTCGATGATGAGCGTGGGGTCGTTTACTACTGGGGATCGTGACTTGGTCCATTCCGATTGATGATTTTACTATGTATTTGATTGAAACTTACTTGTTATCTTCATGATTTTGGCTGATTGTCATGTTTGGGCTTCGTGCCAATTGTTTGAACCCTTCGGGGATTTTTATCACTGTTTCCTCACTGTTTTGACTTATTACTTGAACTCAGTCATGCTGTTCTCCACTGTTTTACAACTCAGCCACCTTTACTCAGTTTTGAGATTCAAATAATATTTTAAATGATGTTTTGGGCTGATAACTACTGTTTTTACTATGTGCGAGGGGCTTGTGATGATTTTTCTGACTGAGTGCGCCGAGGGCCAGATGTGAGGTTTTTACGGAGTGATATGAGGCCGAGGGCCTGAGATACTTTATATGCCACGAGGTGGCTTGTGACTGATATGAGGCCGAGGGCCTAAGATACTTTATATACCACGAGGTGGCTTGTGACTGATATGAGGCCGAGGGCCTGAGATACTTTATATACGCCACGAGGTGGCTTGATTAATATGAGGCCGATGGCCTAGATTGATGCCACGAGGTGGCTTGATATTGCACTTGGGCCGTAAAGGGCCCCTCCCGGAGTCTGTATACCCCCAGTGAGCGCGGGTACCTATTGTGATGTGAAATATAGCCCGAGGGGCTGATATTGTACCATGTGATAGCCCGAGGGGCTGATACTGTTCCATTTCATAGCCCGAGAGGCTGATACTGTTCTATGATATTGCCCGAGGGGCGAATTTTAAATGATACTAAGCCCGAGGGGCGATTTTCTATTTTTATTTCACTTCACATTATTTACTTGAAAAGTTACATGTTTTATCTGTTGAAAGAAGATTTTAGTGATTTCTCACTGATTTACTGTTTTCAAATAATGTTTTAATGCTTCATTATAGAATGCCTTGTGCTTTGTGTGTTTTCTTACTTTCAGTCGTTACTTATATTTATTACTCACTGAGTTGGAAGTACTCACATTACTCCCTGCACCATGTGTGCAGATTCAGGCGTTGTTGGTTCCCCTCCGGAGTATTGATTCCTCCCATCAGGCGATGATTCAGAGACTACGAGGTAGCTGTTGGCGTTCGCATCCCCGTATTTCTCTTATCTTGTTATTGTCATACTTTTCAAACAGTTGTGCCAGTTTTTTTAATTAGTAGACTTGACATTAGGTTCCATAGTTGCTGATGATTTGTGACACCCCGGTTTGGGCTGTAGTCGGGATGGATAGTTATTTTCCGCAAGTTGTTGTTATTGAACTATGCTTATGTTATTTTCTTGTTAATTGACTGCTTAAAATGAGTTTAGTTCGAATTGGCTGGCCTTGTCTTCTCGATAGGCGCCATCACGACCGGGTTCGGGGTTAGGGTCGTGACACATACCTGAATTGGTGAAAAGATGAGGATAAGCGCATATCATGCTCGATCTCCCAAGTCGCCTCCTCGACCAGATGACCCCTCTACTGAACCTTCAGTGAAACGATGTTCTTCGAATGTTTGAATGTGTGACTGATAACTGTTGTTGTAGGCAAACTCCGCAAGTGGCAAAAACTGATCCCAAAAACCCCAAAAATCCATTACACAAGCACGAAGCATATCCTCCAATATCTGAATAGTGTGCTCGGATTGTCCGTCCATCTGAGGGTGAAATGTTGTACTCAACTCCACCCGAGTACCCAACCCATGCTGTACGACACTCCAGAACCACGATGTAAACTGCGTACCCCGGTCAGAGATGATAGATACCGGCACGCCATGAAGCCTGAAAATCTCCCAAATGTAAACTTGAGCCAGTTGTTCTGAAGAATAAGTAGTAACCACAAGAATGAAATGAGCTGACTTGGTCAATCTATCCACAATCACCCAAACTGCATCGAACTTCCTTTGAGTCCGTGAGAGCCCAACAACGAAATCCATAGTGATCCGCTCCCATTTCTACTCTGGAATCTCTAGCTTCTGAAGCAGCCCACCTTGCCACTGATGCTCATAATTCACCTGCTGACAATTTAGGCCCCGCGCTACATACTCTACTATGTCCTTCTTCATTCGCCTCCACCAATAGTGCTGCCTCATGTCTTGACACATCTTTGCAGCACCTGTATGAATGGAGTACTGTGAACTGTGAACCTCCTGGAGAATCAACTCACGCAACCCCTCTACATTAGGCACACATAGCCTGCCCTGCATTCGTAATACACCGTCATCTCCAATAGTGACTTCCTTGGCATCACCGTGCTGAACCGTGTCCTTAAGGACAAGCAGATGGGGGTCATCATACTAACGCTCTCTGATACGATCATAAAGAGAAGACTGAGAAACCATGCAAGTCAAAACTTGACTCAGCTCGGAAACATCCAATCTAACAAACTGGTTGGCGGAGGCTTGAACATCCAAGGCTAAAGGCCTCTCTGCTACTAGTAGATATTCTAAACTGCCCAAACTCTCCACCTTGCAACTCAAGGAATCAGCCACCACATTGGCCTTCTCGGGATGATAGAAAATGGTGATGTCATAATCCTTAAGCAGCTCTGACCATCTCCACTGCCACAAGTTAAGATCCTTCTGTTTAAACAGATGCTGTAGACTCCGGTGATCGGTGTAGACCTCACAAGGGACACCATACAAATAGTGCCGCCAGATCTTCAAGGCATGAACAATAGCTGCTAACTCAAGGTCGTGGACAAGATAGTTCTTCTCATGCACCTTCAGCTGTCTAGACGCGTAGGAAATCACCCTATCGTCCTGCATCAATACCACGCCTAGACCAATGCGCGATGCATCACAATACACAGTATAGGATCCCAAACTAATAAGCAACGCCAGCACCGGGGCTATCATCAAAGCAATCTTGAGCTTTTAAAAGCCCTCCTCACACTCTTCGGTCCACCTGAACGGAGGACCCTTCTGGGTCAATCTGGTCATAGGTGCTGTAATAGAAGAGAAACCCTCTACAAATAGGCAGTAATACCCCGTCAAGCCAAGAAAACTCCGGATCTCCATAGCTAAGGACGGTTTGGGCCAACTTTGCACTACTTCAATCTTCTTCAGGTCTACCTTGATCCCCTCACTCGATTCTACATGACCTAAAACTGCCACTGAATCTGCCAGAATTCACACTTCGAAATTTTTGCATATAACTTCTTTTCTCTCAAGGTTTGAAGCATAGTCCTCAGGTGCTGCTCATGATCCTCCTGGCTCTAGGAATACACCAGAATGTCATCAATAAATACAATGATGAACGAGTCAAGATAGGGCTAAAATACATTGTTCATCAAGTGAATGATTGATGTTAGGGCGTTGGTCAGCCCAAAAGACATCACAAAGAACTCGTAATGACCATACTGAGTCCTGAAAGCAGTCTTCGGGATATCTGGCTCCCGAATCTTCAACTGATGATAGCTTGAACGCAAGTCGATCTTAGAGAACACCTTGGCACCCCAAAGCTGATCAAATAGGTCATCAATACGTGGCAATGGATACCTGTTCTTCACTGTAACCTTGTTCAAATGGCGATAATCAATACACATTCACATAGAGCCATCCTTCTTCTTTACAAACAAGACAGGAGCAGCTCAAGGCGACACACTAGGCCGAATGAAGCCCTTATCGAGCAACTCTTGCAACTGTTCCTTTAACTCCTCCAATTTTGTTGGGGCCATACGATAGGATGGAATAGAAATGGGCTGAGTGCCCGGTAACAAATCAATGCCAAAGTCGACATCCCTATCGGGTAGCATGCATGGAAGATCCACCAGAAAAATGTCTAGATAATCCCTCACAACTGGAACTGACTCGACAGTAGGAATGTCAGCACTAACATTCCTCACATATGCCAGCTACACATCACACCCCTTCTCAACCATCCATTGAGCCTTAAGATGAAACAACCCTGCTAGGAACATAGTCTAAGGTACCTCTCCACTCCAACTTGGTAGACCTAGCATAGCCAACGTCACCGACTTGGCGTGACAACCAAGGATTGCGTGACAGGGCGACATCCAGTCCATGCCCAAAATAACATCAAAATCCACTATACTGAGCAATAATAAATTAGCTCTGGTCTCAAAACCACTAAGAATAACCAAACATGACTAATACACAAGGTCAACAACAATAGAGTCACCCACGGGTGTAGACACATAGATAGGAGAACTCAAAGAATCACGGGATACCCCCAAATATGGAGCAAAATAAGATGACACATAGGAATAAGTGGAGACTGGATCAAATAAGACTGATGCATCTCTATGATACACTATAACAACACTTGTGATGACAGAATCAGATGCAACTGCCTCCGTCCTAGCAGGAAGGGCATAATATCTTGCCTACCCTCCCTTTCTAGGGCAGCCTCTACCTGTCCAACCTCCACCTCGAGCTGGTTGTGCAAGTGGAGTGGCAGTTGGTGCTGTAACCATAGCCTAAGGACCCGATGGAGCGCACGGTACTTGAGTGGTCTGTGGAGGTACACCCCTCTTGAGTCTGGGGCCATCCGTCACCACATGACGAGTGTCACCACACTCAAAACAAGCTCTCGGATGACGTGGTTGATGTGACTGGCTCGGGCCTGATCGACTGGACTGACCACTGAAAGCACCCCATGTAGCAGGTACACTAGACAATGGTGGTGCATAATATGGAGCCTGGAGCCTAGGAGTTGCTGGACTACCGTTAGTAGCTGGAAGTGCTAAATGAACAAGGCGACCTACGTAGCCCCTACCCTGACGAGCTGCAGTTGGGGAACAAGTACCACTATATGTGCCAAACTTTTGAGACCTTTTGGCCTCTCTGTCCTCCCTCTCCCGAGTCAACATACAGTCCAATCTCCTAACAATCTCCAATACCTGCTGGTATGCGATATCCATCTCCAACTCTCGGGCCATGCTAAATCTAGTACTGTGGTTGAGCCCCTCAATAAATCGATGAACGCTCTCTCGAACAGTAGCCATCAAGGCTAGTGCATGCCTAGCCAAATCACTAAATCGGACTGCATACTCTGACACGGTCATAGAACCCTGGCGCAACTGCTCAAACTCTGTGAGCCATGCATCTCTGAGACTCCGGGGGACATACTCCCTCAAGAACATATCTGAGAACTGAGTCCAAGTGAGGGAAGCTACCTCGGCCGGACTACCCAACTCATATACTGGCCAGCACTAATAGGCCACTCCTCTAAGCTGGAACATAGTGAAAGAAACCCAACTAGACTCCACAACACCCATAGTATGGAGGACATGATGGCACTCCTTAAGAAAACCCTGGGCATCCTCTGATGCCAAGCCACTAAAAGAAGGAGGGTTGTAATTCTTGTACCTCTCGAGCATGAGTTGTTCCTCCTCAGATTCTGCTGCCTTGACCTCGGGCTGAACTGCAGCTACCGGCTGCATCGGTATGACTTCAGGAACCTAGTCGACCTGGATCCGTTGCTTTGGTATACAACAGGCATGAGTCTGTGCTTCTCCCCCGGCCTAAGATGTGGCAGGAGCAAGTGGTATCAATCCTGCCTGAGCCAAGGTGCTGAACATGCTCAGAAACTGAGCAAGAGTTTCCTGGAGGGCTAGTGCAGTAACATGCATCTCAGGTGCTTGCCCTCCAACTGGAGCTACTGGTGGCTCCTCTGTAGCAGCTCGTGTGGGTGTTCTGGCTGCACCACATGGATGTCATCGGCCTCTACCCCAGCCCCGACCACTCGCGGCTCTAGCAGTGTGTGCGGATGTCCGGTCATCTAATCCAGCTGTACGTGTCCTCACCATCTGTGAGAGTAGAAAGACAGAAATTTAGAATCCGAAGTCAAAAAATTTTCAAGATAAGGAATCAAAGTGATGCTTTTCCTAACAGTTCCATAGCCTCCCCAAGATAAGTACAGACGTCTCTGTACCGATCCGCGAGACTCTACTAAACCTGCTTGTGACTCATAACATCTATGAATCTAGAGCTCTAGTACCAACTTGTCACGACCCCAATTTCTCTCCATAGGATGTCGTGATGGTACCTAGTCCCTAAGTCTAGGTAAGCTTAACAATTATGCGGAATAACTAAATATAAAGCTGAAACTCAACCTCAAGCTCTGAAATAAATAAGAACTGCGATTCAAAATAGTTACAACTCCCATAGTCCGGTAGAAACAAGTCACAAGCTCTAAAGAGAAAATGCTAAGTATCTCTATACATCAGAATCTAATGAAAACAAAGAAAATAACATAATAAAGATAGAGGGGGGCTCAGAGGTCTGCGGATGCTGGCAAATGTACCTTGAAGTCTCCACGTACGGGCTATCTCACTGGTACCTGGTCTGGTAAGCAGTATCTGGATCTGCACAAAAAGATGTGCATAAGTGTAGTATGAGGACACCACAACGGTACCCAGTAAGTGCCAAGCCTAACCTCAGTAGAGTAGTGGCGAGGTCAGGTCAGGGCCCTACTGGAAATAATAAAGAACAAGGCAGAAGATATAATAATATAATGAAGTGAACAATGAGAAATTACGGAAAGATAAGAACACAGCAAATAGAGGTAAATAACAGGGGCGCTCCTGAGGTACCGCCTCGTAGTCCCCAAAGTAAATAAACTACAGTGGCGCTCCCGAGGTACCGCCTCGATGTCCTAAAAGCAAATATGCAACAAGGGCGCTTCCGAGGTATCGCCTCATAGTCCCAAAAGTAAATATGCAACAGTGGCGCTCCCAAGGTACAACCTCGTAGTCCCAAAAGTAAATACACAGCATGGGCACTCCCGAGGTACCGCCTCGTAGTCCCAAAAGTAAATATGCAACAGATAACCAATGGGACAATGAAATTACAGCAAGGAATCCTACAGTTAAAGACTGAATACAAAATCAAGGAAGCAGGTAATCCACCTAAGCATGTTGCACAAATTTCAAGTAAGAGATAATACACGTAGACATGCGACAATAGGTTAAACATGATGACAACACATGCTAGAGTAACTCAGTTAAGGAATAAAAAAGGAAACTACTTAGACTGAATCGGATTTTTAACATATAACCTGAGTACGCACTCGTCATCTCGCTTACACGGCCTTCACGTATTGCAAATACCATAACGGTACCAAAACCTGAGGGGTGTTTCCCCCACACAAGGTTAGACAAGTCACTTACCTCAAATTTCGCTCAATCAATCAATAAGAATGCCTTTCCCTCGATTTTCCGACTCCGAACGGTCCAAATCTAGCCAAAAGCAATTGCATACTATAAATATAACTATAAGAAACTAATCTAAATAATGATATTATGACTTTAACAAGGAATTTGAAAATCACAGCAAAAAGCCGACCCAGACCTACGTCTCGGAATCGGGTATACGTCACAAAATTCGAACACCCATTCAACCATGAGTCCACCCATACCAAAATTACTCAAATCCAATACCAAAATCTCAATCAAAACCCCTAAATTTGGTCTAAGAACTCAACACCTTTTCCCCCCAATTTCTCAACCCAATTCCTTAATTAAATGAAGAAATTGATGATAGATTAGTGGAATATAATCCAAAATGAATCAAGAATCCTTACCCAAATGTTTCCTCTAGAAATCCCTCAAATTCTCGCCTAAATCCGAGCTCTCAAGGTCCCAAAAATGAAAATGAGAGAAAACCCTCGATTTTGAATATTTAAGTTCTGCCCAGCACTTCCGCTTTTGCGAGGCCTTAGCCGCTTCTGCGGAAGGTCTCCGCTTCTGCGATCACCAGGCCTTCCTGGCCTTTCCGCTTCTGTGCTTCCCCAATCGCATGTGCAAGTCCACTTCTGTGGAACTCTAACTGCATCTATGGTCCTACCTGGGCAGGCCACAAACCGCCTCTGCGGCTCAAGGGCCGCTTCTGCAGTGCCGCACCTACAGCGTAATGTACGCAGGTGCGATTGCACCAGACACTGCCAAGCTTCAGCAATCCACCGAGTCCAATTTTGTTCCGAATTCAAATCCGAATCGCATCCGGGGCCCTCGGGACCCCGTCCGAATATACCAACAAGTCCTAAACATCATACGGACTTAGTCGAGCCTTTAATTCACATCAAACAACGCTAAAAATACGAATTGCACATCGATTCAAGCCTAATGAACTTTAGAACTTCTAATTTCTACATTCAACACCGAAACCTACCAAATCAAGTCCGATTGACCTCAAATTTTGCAAACAAGTCATAATTGACATACTCAACTTCCGGGATCGGAATCCGACCCCGATATCAAAAAGTCCACTCCCGGTTAAACTTTTTCCGAAAATCTTCCAACTTTTGCCATTTGACGCTAAAATGACCTACAGACCTCCAATTCAACATCCGGACACACTCCTAAGACCAAAATCACCCTACGGAGCTATTAGAACTGTCAAAACTCCATTCTGGAGTCGTCTTCATCCAAATAACACTATGGTCAATTCCTAGAATTTAAACTCCCAATTTAGGGACTATGTGCCCCATTTAACTCCAAAACCAACAACTAAATCTTCCGGCAAGACGTAACCACAAAATGAATGGAGGAAGCAATAAATAGGGTTTCGGGGCTAATACTCTCAAACCGACCGGCCGGTTCGTTACACGAAGTTTGCCTACAACAACAGCTACAAGTTGAGTCTTTAGATGGCTCCGCATAAGGCTCTATATGGGAGACAATGTAGTTCTCCAGTTGGGTGGTTTGAGCCGGTGAGGTTAAGTTATTAGGCACGGATCTGGTTCGAGATACTTTTGAAAAGGTCAAGGTGATCCAGGATAGGCTTCGTACAGCCCAATCCAGACAGAAGAGTTATGCGGATCAGAAGGTTCGCAATGTTGCATTCGTGGTCAGAGAGAGAGTCTTGCTCAGGGTTTCACCCATGAAAGGTGTGATGAGGTTTGGGAAGAAGGAAAAATTGAGTCCTAGGCATATCAGACCTTTTATGATCCTTGAGAGGATCGGAGAGGTGGCCTACAAGCTTGCTTTGCCACCTAGTTTATCTGCGGTTCATCCGGTGTTCCATGTCTCTATGCGCCGGAAGTATTATGGTAATTCGTCTCATGTTCTAGACTTCAGCACAATCCAATTGGACTAGGATTTGACTTATATTGAGGAGCCTGTGACTATCTTGGACCGACAAGTTTGAAAGTTGAGATCAAAGGATATAGCTTCAGTGAAGGTTCAATGGAGGGGTCATCCGGTCGAGAAGGGGACTTGGAGACCAAGCACGACAAGTTAAGTCGTTATCCTCATCTATTCACCACTTCTGGTATGTCCTTATGCACGTTCGAGGACGAACTTTTGTTTTAAGAGGGGGAGAATGTAACGATCCGATCAGTCGTTTTGTGTAATTGCACCCTGTTACCCCTTTTATTGCTTCACACATATGTGTTTATGATTTTATGACTTGCGGGGTTGGTTAGTTTCGTTTCAGGGAACTTTTGGGTCGATTTGGACACTTGATTTTTGACTTAGAAGTTCAAATTAGGAAATATTGACCAAACTTTGAATTTTGTGAAAACAATCTCGAACTGCGTTTTTATGGCTCCGATAGCTTTTTATCGTGATTTCAAACTTGGACGTATGCCCGAAATTGATTTTGGAAGTCCGTAAGTTGAATTGTGTTGATTTGTCAAAATTTGACAATTTAAAGTTGAAAAGTTTGACCGTAGGTTGACTTTTAGCTATCTATCTTGAAATTTGATTTTGGGACTTGGGATAGGTCCGCTATGGTATTTAGAACTTGTTTGTAAAATTTTGTGTCATTTGGAGTTTATTTGATAGGATTCGGACGCTTTGTTGTAATTCTAGAAGTTCTTGAAACTTTTCTTGAATTTCATCCACTTTAGAGTTCAATTCGTGGTTTTAGATATTATTTTTGTGTTTAGATTGCGCTAGCGAGTTTGTATGATGTTTGTATGGATGTTTGTTTTGGAGTCCTGAGGACTCGGATGAGTTTTGGACACGTTCTGAAAGTGTTTTGGACTGAAAATTCAAGTCTGGTGTCTGGTGTCTGGTGTCGTAATTGTGAACACCAGGGTCACATTTGAGACTATAGCAGGAATCCTACTGGTGTCGCAAATGTGATTCCTTGAGTCGCATTTGCGAAGCAAGTCCGAGCTGGCTAGGTTTGCATTTGATTTATGTCACAATTGCATGGGCAGCAGGGTTTGCAATTGCGAACCCATCTTTGCATTAGCAAAAAAGCTCCCCAGGCCTTCAGTGCCGCAATTGCGAGGTTTTAATCACAATTTTGAGGGTTTGCAATGCAATTGGGACTACAGCTGAACATAAGGCCTGAAAGTTGGGATTTTATCTCCCATTCTCTAATTTTTGAATCCTAGACTCGGTAGGAGGCGATTTGGAGAGGGGGTTTTCACCTACAAACCTTGGACAAGTGATTCTAATACATTTCTAATCATATTCCATCAACATATCTTAGACTTTAACACCAAAATCATGTGAATCAAAGTGAAAATTTGTGAAACTTGAGAAAATAAGAAATTGAGTTTTGAAAGTCGATTTGGACTCGGATTTTGAAACTAATCGCATATATGAACTCATGGGATCATGGGTAGACGGGATCTACCATTGGACCCGAGTTTTGACCGGGCAGGCTTCGATTCACTTTTGTTCACTTTTTGGGAAAAGTGTAAAGATCTTAGCTTTATCTATTGCAGTTGAATTCCCTAGCATTGTTTGATGATATTGAGTCGATTTTAGTTAGATTTGAGCCGTGTGGAGGTGGATTTTAAGCGAAAAGCTATTTTCGAGTGTTGAATAGCCTAGTTGACGTAAGTGTCTTGCCTAACTTTGTGTGGGGGAACTACCTTTTAGGATTGGTATTGTTTGATTCAATTGTGCTAAGTGAAATCCGTGTACGCATGGTGACGAGTGGCTACACGGGTTGTACGTGGTATTTGACCGAATTAGGCTACTTAGACTATTTCCATGCTTTAATTGAATGTCATATCATGTTCTAATTCTTTTAGTCAATCTATTCATACTTTTGTAGTCTATCCTTACATGCCTTAAATGATTTTGTTAATACTTGTTCTACCTCCTAATTGATCATTTTCTCTCATGCCTTAGTTGAACTTGTTTCCTATTTTATTGTTACATGCTATCTCTTCATTGTTAATTATCACCAATTGAAGTTGTTGATCGTGTTACCTCTTTCCTCATTGATTATCATTTACTTGAAGTAATTGTTCATGTCACCCTTCCTTGTTCATTTCTATTATTTGAAACTCATTGCTAAATGTTGTCTCTTTTATTGTGAGTTAGTCTTATCTAATACCGCGTTATACATTATTTTTCTCATTGTTGAGTTAATCGGTGTTGAAGTTGTGAAAGTCGTTAACACGTTGAGGCGAAGTTAATTATTGTTGAGACATCTATCTTATTGAGCATTTTACACTCATTGTTGTTATTGGTATTCTTGTATACGTTGTGGTGGAGCAATGGGCTATTGTTGTGGAAACATTGGTATTGTATTGTTGTTGGCAAGTTATGATATATGGGCACTTGTGGTGCGAATTGTTTTTGTGATATGATATTGACGCGCATGCGGCGGTATAAGACCTAGAGTTAATGTGCATGCGGTGGTATAAGGTGGGACTTATGTGCATGTTGCTTGTAAGGGAACTACATGAAGCCACACGGCGTCATAAGGTAGGCTAAAGTGTGTGTAGCTATTTTGGGAAATCTTTTTTCAAAACCTATTTCAAATGTAAGGCTCACGCAGCGGTATAAGGAAAGATTGTGATTGAAATTGAGAAATGTGAATACGAGGCGGTACCTCGGTTGTGACTCTTGATTATAAGAGGCGGTACCTGGGTTTTGATTTCATTATACATGAGGCGGTACCTCGTTGTGATTCTTGCAGTTTATTTCATGTTGCAAAGTGTTTTGGTCGAAATATTTCTTATTGTTTCATTCTTTATTGTTCTAGCAGTTGTTGTCTGTACATGATCATTGTAGACCCTTTAGTTGTTTCTTTTATGCTATTTCTATTGTTGATTTCTGGTACTAGTTCATGTTATCATCTTGTTTCGTATCAGTGGTTTCTTCACTTTCCATTACATATTCGTATTATATTTTCATACTGTTTATTTATATCCTAGTAGGTGTCTTGATACCTGGTCTCGTCATTACTCTACTGAAGTTAGGCTCGGTATTTACTGGGTATAATTATGGTGTACTCATACGACGCTTTTGCACATTTTTGTGCAGACCCAGGTACGTCCGTTCGTGCCGTCATTAGAGATTACCGACTAGCTGCCTTTATTGAAGACTTCAAGGTATGCCTGCTCGGCGTCTGCGGGCCTCGGACACACCTTCTCTTATTGTCATTTATTGTTGTATTTTATTTCAAACAGTGATGTATTAGATATTATAGTTTATTCAATAGAGTTTATGACTCCGTTCCACAGTTCTTGGGGATTGTATGGTTGAGGTTTTTCTTTTCAGGAGTTATATGAGTTTGTCATACTGGTTTTAAGTATTTCATTAACTACATCTATTCAATTGTATCAAATATTAGGCTTACCTAGGCGTAGAGACTAGGTGCCATCACGACATCCTACAGGAAAAAATTGGGGTAGTGACATTCGCAAAAGCGATGCCTCAGCTGCTAGTGCCCTCATCGCAAAAGCGACCATATGGTCGAAAATGCGACATATCCCATGTAACATACGAACTCGCTCGCGCACTCAAAATATCAAAATAACATCTGAAATTATGAATCGGATACCAAAAATCATGAAAATTACGATGAAACTCAAAACTCGCTATAATCACAACCAAGCGGCCGATTCCAACCAAACCTACTCGGAATGACATCAAACTTTGCGGACATGTTCTAAATGACAAAACATACCTATTTCAAGTCCCAAAACTAAAATCTGAGCCTGATAGCCATAAAGTCAACATACGGTCAAACTTGAAAAAGTTTTAAATTTTTAAGTTGCCAACTTTTGGCAAATGAGCCAAATAAACCTAGGAACCTCCGAATATAATTACCGGCATATGACTAATTCCAAAATCACCATACGAACCTATTTGTAACATCAAAATACCATTCTACGGTCATTTTTATAAAAGTCAAACTTCGATCAACATTTCTAACTTAAGCTTTCAAACTAAGAACCAATGATCCCAAACCAATCCAAAACTTCTCCGAAACGAAACCAACCATCTCTGCAAGTCATAAAATCAAAAATACACATACGAGAAGTTTTAAAAGGAGAAATGGGGATCAAATACACAAATAACCGGTCGAGTCATTATATTTTCTCCTTTCAAACAAATAAAACGATTAAAAATTTTCTATTTGGAATCATTTAGGTCCAATTCCTATTACATTGACTAGATTATTTGTAACTATATATTTACAACATGGGCATGGTGATTAGTTGGATTAGAACTTTCACTATAGCACCCCCATCCCCCTTTCTTCCCGTCCACCAGTCTCCCCATCCTCTTCCCCCCTTTCTTCTTCTTTTTCTTCCCTTCATCTGTTCCATCCCTGATTCCTCTCCCCTACCCTTTCCTTTTCCGTTACCTTTTTCTTTCCTTTCTACCACCTCCTCCATCCTTTTCAAGAAATCTGCCATAATCAGAATACAAGGAAAAATGCTTGTAGGGATAAATAAAAAAGAAAATATTAAATTTGAAAAAGAATTATGATTTAGGTGTTGAAGTTTGAAGAATTTTAATGATGAATTTTGAATCTTGAGGTGGCTGCTTCAGTGACCGCTCTAATGAGCTCAAATTCAAGATTGGGGGAAATTTTTCTTTACTGATTTCTATAGGATTTATCATAGAAAGTTTTGAAAATAATAATGGAAGAAGAATTGAATTTACTAATCTATTTACATTTTTAATTTTTAGTAGTTGTTTGGGTTTTCTCCTACGGATGGTTGAGAATTTTATTTTTTTTCTTATTTAGATGTTGAAATCGAAGGAGTATTTAATTGTGGTAGCTGGTGGGTTATTTGGGTGGAGAGTGATGTTTTTGGCTATGAAATGACAGTTGGTAAGGTGGTTCATGGGGGTTGTTTTATTCAATAGGAGTGGTGTGTGTGTTTGAGGGAAAGATTGTCTGTAGTTTTTGGTGTAAATTGTGAGGAAAAAGAAAGAAAAAGAAATTTGAATCGAATTAAAAAAAGTGGGACCCGCAAACTACATGTATCAAAAAATAAAAGGTCAAGCATGTGATGTGTTAAATCATCGTGATTTCGGAATACGCTCAGCCAAAGGGATTTATTAATGCTCATTTTTCCAAGTGTACTTAAATGGGAAATCCGTAAGTTTATTTATCGATTTAAAAAACCCATGCAAGTTTAGAGTGCTATTTTGTCGAGATTAAACATTTAACGAAGCTCAAAGATCAGCTAATATGTGGTTGATTGGTTGGATAATAAAAAATAATTTATGTTTTTGTCCAAAGAAAAAAATAATTATATTAAGAAAACGTAATACAAGGAGCTAATAGTAACCTAGGTGCAGTGTGGTGCTGGCCTTTAATAACAGAGAAGCTAACGGGGCCAACCTCGTGATGGGTCATTACAAAAAGATGGTGTATAGGTTGAACTAAAACTAGCTATCCCCATAGCAGGAGTAGTACAAAAAGGTGAGTGAGGTGGAAATGCTACACAAACATAAGATGGTACTATTTGTTCATTTCTATTTACCCATAGATTCCATAGCCATAAAAGAATAGTGGAGTTGGAAATGAAGGGAGTTAGTTGTAGTGTTATGAGTGATTAATTTTTGCAACCAGCACATAGGTGATGGTGCCTAAAAATTCATAGTATTTATGACATTATGCATAGATAAGTCAGGCTAAAGAGTTGTGGCAACGGGCAATGGATCAGCATATGAGAAATAGTTTCAGGGCTAGACGAGTAAAGGAACAAGTTACATTAATAATGAGGCTTGTGTGATAGTAGTGGTCACGGTGGGTAACCTATTGTGATAACATAACCAGAGGAAATTTTTAATTTTGATTAGTATAGGTAATCGCCAGATCCAGTTGAATGATGGGCCGTGAGGGTTTAAGAAATGAAGTCTGAAGTTGGGGTATATATATGAATGTAAGTCGAGTGAATCCGTATCAGAGAGTCAAGCAAGTTATAAGGCAGTATCGAAAAATTCCACTGTCAATTTGAAAACTAGGTGTTAATATTGTGAAAGAGTACATGGAGTGGCAGTAGGCCCGATAATAGACGATTGAGATGCAAGTAGTTGCATCTAGCTACGAATATATCTAGAATTTTGTAAATATATCATTATCAATTACCCACTTAAGGCCCCGTTGACAGAGAATTCACCATGTGTTAGGTTTTTCCAAATGAAGACTCATGAGAAAGGTGTCACGCTATTGTAAAAAAAAATTTAGATAATAATGTATGTGCCCATAAAGATGTTGAATTTTTTAAAAACTCCACGTTTGGCTAGCAAAAAGAGATTGAATTTGTAGGTGGAGCGACTGGATACCCAACCCGCCCTGGGTGCTATTTAGTACGCTCAACTTCAACAGTATCATCTATCATGTCTAGGTTCTCTCCTTTCCCCACGGACACTTATTCGGGAGAAGAGGAACTCGGCTTGTTAGGATATTTCCACTACTTCCTGGGCCTTCTCAAATTTGGCCTCTATCAAAAGCTCGGTCACGAACCCCCTTCGACGTAACAAAATGGATTTGCAAGAACATTCAATTTAGATCTATCTTGGATTGGAATTTGAGAGCTTTACACTTAAAAATCACCCGATTCTTCTCAACTCGAAGGTTGACTTTTTCAGCTTCAAAGGCATTGAGAGAGGACCTCAGAGGATCAAGAGAAGTTTCAAAAACCATACTTGGTCTTTTGAAGCACAGAGATCCTCTTAGCCTGGTATACTCGTGAACCAGTAGCACCGAGTATAATTCCTTTTGATGGAGCAACCCCTTAAGGCTCTGAATATCCTCCGGAGCTTTAGAGTGTTGATCAACAAATAAAACTTCCTATTGTTTCATCTTCGCCTTCGTCTTCGCCAACTCTACGGTAACCATCTTGCTTGTTGCTCCAAAATATCTTTATTCTCTTGAAGCCCATCAAACCGAGCCTACCGATCAGTAAGATCTACCATCATCTCCACAATGGTCTCTATGTACTAGGTGCTCCTCTTTAAACGTTCATACCAACCAAATTGTACTGCAATACCGAAGTCATATCAACCATCAAAACAAAAAGAATACATATACACAAATACAAAATAAAGGAAAGGAATGAAAGAAAATATACCCGAAGAGTGGAATAGACCATATCATTGACCAAAATAGGGGTAGAATGGAAGTTAAATTTTTTATGTTCACAGGGCCAGTCAACCTTTTCAACCAAGGGGAAACTTTGCCAGGGCACTTTAAGAGGTTGATATCCTCAAGAACCTTAATCACAAGAAGATGCATACTCGTCTCCTTAAAGGGACCACTGGCTTCATGAGACTAAACGTTGGGCAATGGTTCAAGAGCTGAAGGATGGGGAGTCAAGAAATTGGGTTTAGGAAGGTTGGACCTCACATGCAGAACCACCAAAACCAACAAAACAAGGCCTCAACCGACCCGAAGTCGGACCAAGGATGCATCGTTGGTACGCTTTTCTAAATTCCCTCCTTCATCATCCTTTAACATGAAGATAGTGGCATCATTGGACTCGTCTAGGAGGTGAAATTGAATATTAGAAAGACTAGCTCTGGGAATGCTCCGGCTATCCACCGATCCTATAGTTTTCTGCTTGCTCGATCTAGTTCTCTTCTTAAGAGGACTATTGGGATCATCCACCAGCACGGAACTTGATGATTCCTTGATGTTCCGCTTCAAAGAGGCCACTCTCAAAATTCATTCTTGAGCTTCGTTGATTGCATGCTTACCAATCAAAGCATTCTACTGAGCTCTCTGTGACCCTAGTCCTATAATAGCAGATATTACATATAAAATTATATACGATAAAGCATACACGCATATACCAGATATCTAGAAAACTCACTGTGACTTTTAGCTTTCCATCCAAGAACTTCATAGATGTCTTTCCAAGTCCTTTTCTCCATGGAATAGGATAATAAAACTGCTTCCATCCGACGAGCAAAATTTAAAACTGTTGGCCCAAGTGAAGTTTTGTTTTGATGATTGACAAAGGAACTTGTGCACGAACCAGGTCCACACACAGTGTACACAGACATGGGCAGAATTCAAGCATAAGGGATGTACGTGAGGGAGATAAGCTTAATATGTTATATCTGATATCTCCTGATCGAAAAGGTTGCACAAATTATAAGGAGAAGGACTCCTTACTCGAAGAGAACTTTATCCAAGATAAGGGAGGAGTTAGAAGTTGAATATAACTAGAACTCTTCCACCAAGAAAGAGTAGCATTAGAACTCTAGTTATTTCTTATTTTACTAACTCTATATATTGCAGGATGTTCTCATTCTGAAGTTAAACGTGAGTTGAGAGCAAAATAGCAAGGCATTTTGCAAGCAGTTCCTGTGTGATTCAAGTGTGCGAACCTGAAGCTACAGATAGAAGAACCAGTTCCAAGCGTCTGTATTTTATTCTAGTTTCATTCGAGTAGGTGGTTGTCAAATTGTACCTTTTAGCTTTATCTAGAGGCAATTGTATTAGGTACTCTGAGTATTCAAGTGAAAGTTAACTTGAAGTTGTCGCAACAGTTAGAGGCTTGTTGCCGCAATGGGATTGGAGTTCATCCTTAGGTTTACAAAGAGTTTTGTAAATATTGTTTTGGCTCAGTGATTTAGTGAAGTGTTGGGGAAAATCCTACTAAGCAGTAGGTCATGGTTTTTTCACCTTTTGAGCTGGGTGTTTTCCACGTAAAAATACTTGTATTCTTTACTTTCCGCATTTACTATTTCCGTAACAGTAGTATAAGAAACACTTAGAAGAACCAGGTTCTACTATAATTAGTGCACGCAAAAATTGGACACCACACAAATCACCGCTCCCCCCCCCCCTTGTGTGGCTTCGACATATATAACATCAATTGGTATTAGAGCAAGTTATCCTTGGAGAGTCTAACACCTTAGGAGAAGATCAAGATGGGTGCACCACCTGGAAATTGGGAACGGCAATCCACTGCTAGGCCACCACTCTTCAACGGCCAGTACTACTCTTGGTGTGAAAAACAGGATGAGAGATCACATTATAGGAGAGGACTATGAGCTATGGGACATTGCACCGATGGTCCACTGGCGACCTTGAAGAAAATGCTAAAGGAGTAGATGTGCCAAAGACAAGAGCTGATTGCACTGTTGAGGACTTGAAGAAATGGGAGAAGAACGCTAAAGCTAAGAAATGGCTTGTTTGTGGACTTGGTCCAGATGAGTACAGCAGAATCCAAAGTTATACCACTGCTAAGGAAATCTGGGACATTCTGCAAGTGGCTCATGAAGGAACACCTCAGATAAAGAGATCCAGAGGAACTCTACTATATTCTCAATATGAAAACATTACTATAAAGGAAGGAGAAACCATTCAAGAGATGTACACAAGGTTCATTACATTGACAAATGAACTAAAGTCTCTTGGAAGGATTATTCCTGAAGAAGATAGAGTCGAGAAGATATTGACAAGGGTTCTACCTATTACTTGGGAGAGCAAAATCACTTCCATTCAGGAATCAAAGAACATTGCCACTCTCCCACTGGATGAATTAATTGGAAATCTTACTACTTATGAACTTAGGAAACAAACCATGAAAATAGATATACCTAAGAAGGAAAGGAGCTTGGCACTTAGAATCACTGAAGGTTCTGATCTAGAAGATGATGATATGGCTATGATCACCAAAGACTTCGAGAAGTACCTAAGGAGAAGAAAGGGTCTTTTGATGTGCCGGAGAATTTTGGCACATTTTGATACTAATTGCTTAGATTTTAACTTGTTTTAAATGCAATTTCCCTCGGTACTTATGTAATTTTAGTATTTTTTTTCAGTGTATGAGGTGTAAGGACCTAAGAGCATGGAAAAGAGTTCAAAAAGCGACAAAAAGACAAGAAAAGAGCAAAAAGGCATCGCAGATGTGGATATGCTATCGCAAAACCCACATGCAAGCTGCATATTTCACACCAAGATTGCAGATCAAGGCAGACTTCTGGGCAACGTTCAATGTCACATATGCGATCTCATTTGCGATTGCACAACCTATTTGCGAGACGTATATTGCACACAGAGATCACATACCAAAACAGAATCTTGGGCAAAGTTCAATGTCAACAATGCGGTCTCATCTGCGATCGCATACCGTGTTTGCGAGCCGCAGAAGTAACCGCAAACCAAACATGAAGTCCACTGAAGAAAGAAAATATGATGCAGGATGCGGTCGCATTTCTACAATGCGGACCGCAAACCATGAATGCGGTGAAGGAGAAACTAGGGTTACAATTTGTGATAGACATGTCAAAAATGCGGACCGCATGTCTGTTATGCGACAGAAATGCGGTCGCATATTCAACTTCAGGGCAGATTGGTCCAATTTTTGTCTCGAACTTTGGCCCTCTATAAATAGATTTATTAGGGTTTTATGGGCTCCATTTTGTCAGACTTTGAAGCTACAGTACAAGGCATTAATATTCCTTTCTTTTGGAAGCTTTTGGGTTAAGAATCTTTCCACTTTGTAAGCTTTATGACATTTAATATTCTCTTGTTTTTATCTTGTAGTATGAGTAGCTAACTTTAAATACTAAAGTTGTGGACCCTAAATGGGTGTTATGTTAATGGGTGTTTAACATTGAATATATATATAATGGTTGGTCGATATTTATTTACTTCTCATTCTTTATTTATTGTTGGTGGTTGCAAACATTAACAAGCGCCGTTAAATTATAGCTTTGCTTGGGAAAATGGGGTAGAAGTTGGTAGAAGTAAATATCAAAGACTCAAGGCTTTAAACCTTGTTTAATAGAATCGCTTAGGAACAAGTGGGTTTTATTTGGCATAAATTGATTGTTCTTAATTGCAACTCTTTTATATTTGGAAAAATCATAAAGAGGAAATACTACCTAACTATTGGGAAATATTGGGTAGTCACTTAGACATCATTTGCATATCAAAAGGACCTTCCATTAGAAATATATCATATTAACACCGATAGCATTACACTTCATTAATGGGAACACAACCTTGGCTTATTTAATCAAATTATTTACATTCTCAACATTCAATTAGCCTTTACGTAAAACCAAACTCAATTCATACTCTTGTTACGGTTAACTGGATAGAATTACGACTTTAGTCGAGTAACACATTAGTCAAGTAACCTTTTCATACCTATTGCCTGTGGGATTCGACCCCAACTTTGTTGGGTTATTATATTTGACATCAACCGCTTTACACTATTTATTAAAGTGTAATTTGAGCATATCGTCCTTCAAGAAGTGGAAGCTATAGTAAGTAAAAATTTCCTGAGAAGCAAGCCAATGATGGATGCTACAAGTGTGGTAAGATTGATCACAACATCAAGAACTGTCCTCAATGGGAAATTAAATGGAACAAGGAAAGAGCTGAATGAAGGAACAAGTTCAACCTAAGAAAAGTAAAGTATCAACCAAGGCTATGGTCGCTGCTTGGGGAGAAAGCTCGGATGAAAGATCAGATGATGATGATGGGGACGAACAAGCACTTATGGCCATTGGAGAATCTGATGAAGAAACTAAGGTAAGTGTAATTCATATCAAAGACAAGATTAAATTGTTGTCTAAAGAAAGGTTATCTGAGTTACTTCTAGAACTAATTGATGAATCTAATGATGTAAACAATGAAAAGTAACAGTTGTCTAAGAATGTGTGATTTTGAAGGCTAAGTGCAAAAACCTAGAACTTAGGGTTAGTGAGACTGTAAGTGAAAATACTGTATTGAAGAACCAGGTCCATGCATTGGACTCAACTATTTTAGAACTTAGATCTGAAAATCTAAAACTGAAATTAGGTACTAGTAAAAAGACAGTTGATCACACACAACTCACTCTAGAAGAAAATGTAGGAAAAATAAAAGATGAGTTGTATAAAAGGGATGAGCAGGTGAGGATCCTAAAGGAGGATTTAAGCAAGGTCAAGCATAAGCTAGACAAAACTTGTAAATAGAACAGGTCCTCCGATGCATTTTCATGGCTACAGGAACACCATAGTAGCAATAGAAGAGGACTTGGCTTTGGGAATCTAGAACCTAATGGGATCCCAAAAGCAAGTACCTCACACTTCCTGAGAACAAGATTTGCATACACTATGGTAAAACAGATCACTATAAAAGTGAATGCACTGCAAAAGAAAAGGCAAGTCAAAAGAACAAAGAATTTGTTCAAGGGAAAAATAGGCTACCAAGTTGGGCTAAAAAGAACTTGATTCACCCTTTTGCCTATAGAAAGGGACCCAAACTAGTTTGGGTTCCTAAGACTAACCCTTGATTTCCTTTTGCAGGTCCAAGTGAAGTGGAGCAGCGAAATATGGTACATGGATAGTGGCTGCTCAAAGCACATGACAGAAAATAAGAACTAGTTCCTTTCACTTAAGTACCTTAAAGGAGGTAATGTCTCCTTTGGAAATGGGAAGAAAGGTGAGATCATTAGGGTTGGAAAGGTAGGTAAGACTGATTCTCACTCCATTGAGAACGTCTACTTGATAGGTGGACTGAAGTACAGTCTAATAAGTGTATCACAATTGTGTGATAGAGGTAACATGGTAGCATTTACATCTACCAAATGCTTTGTGATTAATCTTACCACTGATAAGATAATTTGTAGGGAAAAAGAGTGAACAACATATATGTTGTAGATATGTCCACACTTCAGAAAATAAACTCACTTGCTTAAGTGTGTTGGATAATGATCCCCTCCTTTGGCATAAGAGACTTGGACATGCCAGTTTAAGTCAACTAAAAAAACTAGTCTCAAAGGATTTGGTGATAGGAATGTCTAACATTAAGTTTAAGGAAGATAAAGTTTGTGAGGCGTATGCAAGAGGGAAGCAGGTAAGATCCTCTTTTAAAAGCAAGAAAGTGGTAAGCACCACCAGGACGATGGAACTGGTCCATATGGATCTTTGTGGACCAATGAGAACATTAAGCAGAGGCGTAAGAGATATGTGATGGTGCTTGTTGATGATTACTCTAGGTTTACTTGGACACTGTGTTTAACATCTAAAGATGAAGCATTTGACATGTTCATTTCTTTTGTTAGAAAAACTCAGAAATAACTAGGTAATCAACTTGCATCAATTAGGTCTGATCATGGTACTGAATTTGAGAATGCTAAAATTCGCTAAATTTTGTGATGAGCATGGCATAGATCATAATTTTTCTGCTCCTAGGATTCCACAACAAAATGGGTTAGTTGAAAGAAAGAATAGGACACTTGAAGATATGGCTAGGACTATGCTTCTTTCTAGTAAACTGCCCTATAGTTTTTAGGCAGAAGCTGTGAACACTGCATGTTACATCATAAATAGGTGCATGACCAGACCTCTTGTAGAGAAGACTCCCTATGAGTTACTTAAAGGGAGAAGGCCAAACATATCCCATCTTAGGGCATTTGGATGCAAGTGTTTTGTGCACAATAATGGTAAAGACTCCCTAGGTAAGTTTGATCCCAGAAGTAATGAGGAAGTGTTCTTGGGATATTCTTCACATAGTAAAGCTTATAAGATTTATAACAAAAGAACTATGTGTGTAGAAGAAAGTGTACATGTGGTTTTTGATGAAACTAACATTCTTTCTGAGAGGCAGGAACATGATGATGAAGCAACTGGGCTAGTGAGAAACTCAAATAAGGCTACAGCACAGACTGAAACTGCACCAGAAGTAGGAACAGGTGATGGAACATGTCCTTCTACCCAGGGCAACTTGACAGGGGGAACTGAACAAAGAGAAAGTGATCATCAAACCTCAAGGGAACCTGTCCATGAACCTATTCCTCAGCAACAAAACATCGAAGGAACATCTAGGGGAAACCAGCTGGTTGTGAAACCTTATAAGTATCAAAGTTCTCATCCCATTGAGAACATAATCACTAATCCAACCTCTGGAATCAAAACCAGATCTTCTTTGAAGAATCTTTGTGCTTTTGATGCTTTTTATCTCTGATTTAACCTAAAAATATTGCCGAGGCTTTGCAGGATGCAGGCTGGGTGAATGCAATGCGAGATGAACTCAACCAATTTGAGAGAAGTCAAGTTTGGCATCTGGTACCAAGACCCAAGGACAGATCAGTAATTGGCACAAAGTTGGGTCTTCAGAAAAAATCTTGATGAAGATGGAACAGTTACAAGGAACAAGGCAAGATTGGTGGTTCAAAGATATAGTCAAGAGGAGGGCATAGACTATGATGAACTTTTGCTCCAGTTGCAAGATGGGAAGCAATTAGACTCCTTATAGCCTTTGCTGCTTATATGGAATTCACTCTCCATCAGATGGATTTCAAGAGTGCCTTCCTCAAAGGCTATCTAAAGAAAGAAGTGTTTGTCAAGAAAGCTCCGGGCTTTGAAAGCAAGGAATGTCCTGATCATGTGTATAAGCTTGACAAGGCACTTTATAGGCTTATGCAGGCTCCAAGAGCATGATACGAAAGATTATCAAAATTTTGCTTGAGCATAGCTACAAGAGAGGTAAAATTGACAATACTTTATTCTTCAAAGAAAAAGGTAAAGATCTCTTGGTAGTTCAGATATATGTTGATGATATAATCTTTGGAGCAACTACTGATAAGTTAACTAAAGAATTTGCTAAACTAATGGGGAGTGAATTTAAAATGAGTATGATAGGTGAGCTTAATTTCTTTTTAGTCTTACAAATAAAACAAAATTCAAATGGAACTATGATCCATCAGCAAAAGTATGTGAAAGAGTTGCTTAAAAGGTTTAAAATGGAAGATTCCAAAGAAATTTACACTCCTATAGCAACTGCCACAAAATTGGATGTATATAAACCTGGTTCATCTGTTGATCAGAAGTTGAATAGAGGAATGATTGGCTCTCTGTTGTATCTCACTATTAGCAGACCTAACATTGTTTTTAATGTAGGCCTTTGTGCTAGATTTCAAGCAAGTCCAAAGGAGTCTCACTTGACTGCTATCAAGAGGATCCTGAGATACCTAACAGGCACCACTGACCTTTATCTATGTATTCAAAAGGTAGTAATATTAACTTAGTAGGATATGCTGATGCTGATTATGCAGGTTTTCTTGTGGATAGAAAAAGTAGCTCAGGTATGGCACACTTTCTTGGCTCTTGTCTTGTGTCTTGGGCCACCAAAAAGCAAAATTATGTGGCTTAATCTACTGCTGAAGCTGAGTATGTTGTTGCTGCTCATGTTGTGCTCAATTGTTGTGGATCAAACGGCAATTAATGGATTTTGGAATTGATGTAGGTTGCATCCCCATCTTTTGTGACAACACTAGTGCGATTAATATGACAAAGAACCCGGTTCATCACAAAAGAACTAAGCACATAGATGTTAGGCATCACTTTCTGAGGGACAACTATGAAAAAGATTTGATCAGCGTAGAATTTTGTGCTACTGACAAGCAAATAGCTGACATCTTCACAAAAGATCTAAGTAGAGATCATTTTGAAAGGAACAGGTTAGAATTAGGGATGATTAAGATCACCTAAACGGAACCAGTTCTAACTCAAAATTTGGTTAGAGAAATTGTGAATTTTTGTAGATAATTAGATTAGATTTTGCTCAGTCTCATACTTTCATCAGTATACTCTTGTTCCATGTGCTAAAATAACTCATTAAATCTTTAATGATATTATCTCTATTTTCTTGGAAAATTCAGAATTACACAAGAGATTTCTCGGTGAAGAACCTGGTTAATCAAGATTACTTGGTACGTATTCTCCACTCTGCATATTTTGAAATAATTATATTTGGATTATGATCAAGAGGAATGTCCTATTCAGTCCTAAACTCCTTGACCTTATCAATAACGAAATGAACCAGTTTCATTTAAACAAGAGTCCAAAACGTAATAAGTGCCTAGATTCTAGGGACACTCTTCAATGTCTCTTCAAACTGCATTTCAGTTTTATTAGACTTCTGAAAAAGGTTGTTGTTACCCAATTGAACACCCCCTTCTTAGATTAATTTGGCCTTAGTGTTCCTTCACTTCTAATTCTCAAGCCATCAAAATTCTCTCCATCTTCTCTCATCTTTCAAACACACTCAAACTCTTTTTTTTTATCCAAGCACAGAAATGGCTAACCCTTCTGAGAATCCCTCATCACCACCCAAAGGAAATCACACCCACACCATCTATCACACATTTAACCACGCCCACCTCTAAGAAAAGCAAAGTCAAGATACTTGCTCGCAAGGTTGTTGCAGGAAGAGAAAAAATAAGAAAATTAATAAAAAATTGAAAGCAAGTCGAGTGGAAGAACCCCAAAAATCTGATGGATCATTCAAATTTACTACTGAGGGAGAAGAAATTGTTTCTTCTGACACAGAACAGGTAACTTCTGGTCCAAATATTATTACTGAAATCATCTCTGAGGTCGCTGAAAATTTGGAGAATAGATTCATTCTGGTGGAAACTATGGCTGGGGTTGAGACGACTGAGTGTGGGAAAATAGGTGGTAAAGATGAAAAGAGAAAAGAAAAAGAGAGTGAGGGTATTCAACGTATTGCGAGGGTTATGGAAAACGAAGTGGCTGAAGGTTCACCCACTCTTGCTAGTCTAATTGAAGAAACAGGAAAAATGGTAGTTGGAGTGAAGAATATGCAGTAGAAGAATATAGTGTAAAAGAAAAAGGGGGGAAGTGGGTCTGGAGAAGCTGCTGAGGGGTTGGTTTGATTAGGGAAGGATGTTCAAGAACATGTTCCATCTGAGCAGGAAACCCTCGCAGACCTACTGAAAAGGGTGACTGACAGTTACAACCCCAAAAAGAAAAGGAGTGCAGGAGTCAAAGTTCCTGGCACTGCTAGGGCAAACAAAAAGAGAAAGGTTGCCTCTTCTATCCCTGTAGAGATTCCTCCTACAAGAGGAAGAGCTACAAGGAGTCAGAAAAGGCAGAGTGAGGCTGAACTGTAAAAGGCCTTAGAAGAAAGTAAGAGAAAAGCTGCTGCTAAAGGAAAAAAGAAGGTAGTTGAGCCTGTTGAGGCTGTTGAAATTGACGAGATGGACCTGGTCCTTCGAGATGAAGAAGAGACAGGAGAAATGGAGGTTGTGACTCCAAAGGCAAAGAAAGCCAAGACTTCCACAAATAAATCTGTTTCAAAAACTAAATCTGCGGAGCCATCTACTTTGGCAAAAAGAACCAGGTCTGCATTGAAACCAAGAAAAGTGAAAATAGTGGAAGAAGAGGAATGGAGTGGAGAAGAAGAAGAAGAAGAATCTGATGTTAAGAAGGACAAGATGGTTAAGCTTGGAAAGAGAACCATCTTGAAAGGTAGACTCCTCAGGGACTTGGAGGAGGAAGGTATGGGATGTTGCTGGAGAAGTTACAATTGCAAGGATGGAAGGATATGGTCCTTCAGATGGATGGAAAGCTGGCCAGAACTGAGATTGTGGAGTTCATGGCAAACTGTGAGATCAAAGATGGTAGGGTCACCAGTGTGGTAAAGGGTGTAACAGTGATCTTTGATGCTAAAGAACTATGAGAGATCTCAGGTGTACCTGCTGAAGCGTACAATGATTATAAGAAGCTCAAATGGCCAAGTTTAGAGAACTCCCTACTGCCCTTGCTATTACAAGAAAGTTTGGTGACAATGATGAAGAGCTTGAGCCCAAGGCTGTGTATAAAAATGAGATGAAGCCACCCCACAAAGTATTGTTTGAATTTGTTAACAAAGTTGTCCTACCTAGGCAGGAAAGGAGGCACATTGCCACATTCATGGACCTGGTCCTTATGGAATGTTTGGACAATGGGAGGCAAATCAATTGGCTTGGTTTGGTCATCCAGCTTCTCGATAGGTTTCTGACTGGCACCAAAACTCATGCCATACCTATGGGTTCATTCTCACGGCTGTACTTGCACACTTCACGGTACCCATCAAGAAATGAGAGGTTGGTACAAGCAAGGATCACTTTGGGACAAATACTTTGATTGCTTGTGACTATGAAGTCCACACCACTCCCAAAGAACCTGGTTCATCCAAAAAGGTAGCTGTGAACAGCAAAGTGTGAGCCTTGATGCAAGAGAGTGGGGCTAAGGATGCTGAAATTGAAAGACTGAAGAAAAGGTTGGCAGAAGTGGAAACTGAGAGAGATGCTCTCAAAGCTAAGCTAGCAAAGGAAAAGGAGAAGAATGATGGTGTTCTTCATGATATGCTGAAACTGCTTCAAGCCAAGAACCAAGAATCTGGTCCTTCCCAGCCTTAAGACCTTCCTAGCCTAGTTAGATCAACCAGTGACCCGGATGGGATTTTTTTGTTTCTTTTGCTCATGATCGAGTGTTTTTATTTCTCTTCATTCTTGTGGATGACTAAGTATCAATGATAATCGACTGTCTTTGTGCTCTAACTTTTTGTTGATGCTTCTTAGATGGCTAATATCATTAGATTGATAAAAGATACTTGATTCCATGATTACATTTGAAGTAGTCCAGTGGCCATGAGCAATTTGTATTAAAATCTGGTTATCTAACATAATTATGCGACTTTTTGATGATGCCAAAAGGGGGAAGATAGGTTGTGCTTTTTACTTTGGACTGTGATGTTTATAACCTAATGAACCTGGTCCTTGATAATTAATGTCTTTAAAACGGAAAGTGTTCTAATATTGTGTTGATGTTGAGCTCAGTTGACATAGAACCTGTGCTTATGAAAAAGGCTGAGTTTGTCATCATCAAAAAGGGGGAATTTGTTGGCCCAAGTGAAGTTTTGTTTTGATGATTGACAAAGGAACTTGTGCATGAACCAGGTCCATACACAGTGTACACAGATACGGGCAGAATTTGAGCATAAGGGATGCACGTGAGGGAGACAAGCTTAACATGTTATATCTGATATCTCCTGATCGAAAAGGTTGCATAAATAATAAGGAGAAGGACTCCTTACTCGAAGAGAACTTTATCCAAGATAAGGGAGGAGTTAGAAGTTGAAGATAACTAGAACTCTTCTACTAAGGAAGAGTAGCATTAGAACTCTAGTTATTTCTTATTCTACTAACTCTATATATTGCAGGATGTTCTCATTCTACAGGGACGCACAAACGCTGAAGTTAAACGTGAGTGGAGAGCAAAATATCAAGGCATTTTGCAAGCAATTCCTGTGTGATTCAAGTGTGCGAACCTGAGGCTACATGAACCAGAAAGAAGAACCAGTTCCAAGTGTCTGTCTTTTATTCTAGTTTCATGGTGGTTTTCAAATTGTACCTTTTAGCTTTATCTAGAGGCAATTGTATTACGTACTCTGAGTATTCAAGTTAGAGTTAACTTGAAGTTGTCGCAACAGTTAGAAGCTGGTTGCTTAGGTTTACATAGAGTTTTGTAAATATTGTTTTGGCTTAGTTATTTAGTGAAGTGTTGGGAAAAATCCTATTGAGTAGTAGGTCGTGATTTTTTCACCTTTTGAGCCAGGTGTTTTCCACGTGAAAATACTTGTGGTATTTACTATCTGCATTTACTATTTCCGTAACAGTAGTATAAGGAACACTTAGAAAAACCAGGTCCTTCTATAATCAGTGCACGCAAAAATTGGACACCACACAAATCACTCCCCCCCCCCTCTTGTGTGGCTTCGATGTATAAAACATCAAAAACCTCCCCAATTATCTCCATATTAGCTATGGTACAAGAGAAACGTTATGATATGATTAAAAGAAACAAAAAAAACAAAGAAGATAAATATGATGTTTCGAAGGTGACAAGAAAACTCACGGGTGAAGTTCTACTTATAAGTAAAAGGCGATCACCAGGTTGAATCAATTCATGGTTAGGCATGACTACAAACCTTTCACACCACCCATGATTATGGTCATCTTCGAGAGTACGGTTATTAAGAGTAAAAACACGAGCACAAAAAATTTGGGAGAATAAAGGAAAAGAAGGTGACAGAGAGTGAAATTCACCAAAGCTAAGTTCTATAAGACTGGAGGCATGCCACGACCCTCCAAACATATGGACCTATCTGTGCTAAGTGAAAAGTGAAATGATGTTATAGAGCTTTTATCACAGGATCGGTTGCAGTTTAGAACCCGAGAGTGAATATATATTGGAAAGCCCTCTCAGTAATTGGTGGTTCGTTCATCGGCACGGTCGTGTTCAATTGGAAGCTTTTTCTTAACGACAGAAAGATGCTCTAATTGGATAAGAGGAGGGTAATTATCTGCATGAGTATTTTGGTCACTTTGTTTACCCATAGTTTTATTTCTCTTGGCATAGTCCGCTACAAAATCGAATTATTTGGGCACAATTTCTAGAACTGTAGGTTCAAAAGCGAACTCTGTTTTTTCGTCCTTTTGTTTGTTGTTCTTTGAAAAAGACTTCGTAGTAGAGGCTTTGCCACTTGCTACAAAACTGAGTCTGCAAAGACCCCCTCCTCCTCTTCTCGGCCTAGTCGGAACTTCGATATCTGGAAGTTCATCAATAATAATGGAACGACTAATAGAGTTTTCAGAGTTGGGTGAAGTAGAAAGGTCGATATTTTGAGAAGCCATGGATTTGAAGAAGAAACAGGGAATGCAAAAAGAAAGTAAAAGGCAGATTTGCAAGAGAATAAAAAGTGAAGAAGTAGAATTAAGGGTTTCATATTTGTAGAGGGAGAAAATATCATTATAGAACCGTTATCATAGGTTTGTCACTTTGAAGTTACAGAGCTGTCAGTACCTAGGAAATCGCTGCTAATGGCAGAACCATTCAAATTCTGCCATGTGTTTCGGGCATCAAAATGGAAACGGTGCATGTTGTTTTACTTCTGGAACACGTCACTGAGATTTTGGAACAAGGTTTCAGACACGCTTCTATTTCCTACCAAAACTTCTTATCACTTCCCGAATAATCATCAGTGATTATTCGAAAAGTAGGGGAAGGGGCGGGCTTATCTGTATTGGTAAAAAGTGGGCCTACTATGTGAATAAATAAATCATTGACACATGATGTAGGATGCTAAATCGCATGCATTGAAACGACCAATAGATTAGAAGGTTACTTGAAGAACGAATTCGAGATTAGTTGAAGTCAATATTATTGATACCAGGATCATTCATATTGATTCTGCTAAAGCGTCAATACGAGAAGAATTTTTGTGAAGCCTCATATGTACGGATGAAACAAAGAGATACTCAATCCCAAATAAGAAGGGATTCAACATTAGTTACAGAGAAATAACAAGTTCTTTAAGCATAATATGTAAGTACAGCGGAGTAATGAGGATAACAAGCAGACAAGATATCATGGGATCGCTATAAAAATCTTATAATTTAAACCTCAACTTTTATCACTTTGTAATCCATCGGAAGACTCTTGTACTTTCTATATCATTATATTAAATTGTTACTAAGCTAGCCACATATCTTCGAGCAGAAGCAGGAGTGGGAGGGACCTCGGACCATTTCCCGGTCATGGTAGGGTTGCATCATGGGTCGGCACTCACCTTCTTTTTGTTTGCCCTGGCGATGGACGTACTGACTCGCCACATCTAAGGGGAGATACTGTGGTGCATGTTATTTGCAGACGACATTGTTTGATTGACGAGACGCGAGACGATGTTAATGTGAGGTTAGAGGAGTGGAGACAGACCCTGGAGTCTAAAGGTTTCAAGCTAAGCAGAACCAAGACAGAATTCTTGGAGTGTAAGTTTAGTGGTGCTACTTAGGGAGTGGAAGGGGAGGTGAGGATGGATTCACAAGTTATCCCTAGGAGGGGAAGCTTTAAGTACCTTGGGTCTATTATACAAGGGATGGGGAGATCGATGAAGATGTCACACATCGTATTGGGGCGGGATGGATGAAGTGAAAACTTGCTTCCGGTGTTTTGTGTGACAAGAAGGTACCACCAAAACTTAAAGGTATATTTTATAGAGCGGTGGTTAGACCGGCTATGTTGTATGGGGCTGAGTATTGGCCAGTCAAGAGCTCCCAGGTCTAGAAGATGAAGGTTGCAAAGATGAGGATGTTAAGATGGATGTGGGGGCACACTAGATTAGATAGGATTAGGAATGAAGTTATTCGGGACAAGGTGGGTGTGACCCCTATTGAGGACAAGATGCGAGAAGCACGTCTTAGTTGGTTTGGACATGTGAGGAGTAGAAGCACAGACGCCCCGTTAAGGAGGTGTGAGAGGTTGACATTGGAGGGCCTTAGGAGAGGTAGAGGTAGGCCGAATAAGAGTTGGGGTGAGGTGATTAGGCATGACATGGTGCAGCTACAGCTGACCGAGGACATGACCCGTGATAGGAAGGTGTGGAGGTCGAAGATTAGGATAGGAGGTTAGGTAGTCTAGATTATTCATACCGGTAGTGCATGTACGTACTCTCGCATTTGGTTGGTAGTAGGCTTATTTGAATACCTGTCGTTTTTTTTTTTTTTGGCATTTTGATCATCTTACTGTCTTGTTATGTATGCTGCTTTTACGTACTTTTTTGGTGTTGTCTGTCTTGTTTTCTTATTATTATTGGAGTACCTATGCTTGCCTGAGCCGAGGGTCTATTCGAAACAACCTCTCTACCTCCACAAGGTAGGGGTGAAGTTTGTGTACATACTACCCTCCCAGACCCCACTATGTGGGATTATACTGGGCATGTTTTGTTGTTGTTGTTGTTGTTTTATTCACTCTTAACATTTGTTCTTTTTTTTGTTTAAAGATTAAAAGTTTAGTAATCAAAGTATCAATATACACAACCTGCTCATAGACTCTAGAGTCAAGCTCTTTCAAAAATAATCAAAGAAACACTATTGTGACTTCCCGTTGCCACACGACTAGCTACTGTACTTCTCACCTTCTAGGAAGGGTCTAAACATAGCAACTGCCTCCAAATATAGAGCATTCAGCAAGGATAACTATTTAGTCTCTCTAAAATGCGTTAACATTTGTGCAATCATTGCCCTACACTGTGTAACTGTAGGCTATTTCCTTAAGCCTATCATAGCTCTCTCCCCTGGTTTGCTGGAATATCCTATATCGTTTCTTTCTACCCATTTGTGATATACTACTGTTGTTAATAGGAACCTCAGTATGGCACCAGTGGAGCTTCTGTTATTGATCTTCTGAGATAGCCAAGCTACTTCATTGTCCCATTGATTGTTTTGTCTAGTAATGCTCATCCAGCTTAGTAGTTTCATTGTTTTGTCTTGTAATGCTCATCCAGCTTAGTTTCCCCCATACTTCCTTAGAATACGAGCACTGAAAAAACAAGTGGCTATGTGTCTCGTCAGTATCAGTGGAACATAACACACAAGCAGCTGGTACCTGAATGCCCTATCTTATTAGTTGATTAGCAGTTGCAAGCCTCTTCTGGACTGCCAACCACTATATGAATAATTGTCTAGGTATCAGACCCTTGCTCATCACCAATGACTTCCTCATCATTTTTTGATATTATGGTAGACTTGCATTATATGCCTTCTTGATCATGAAGTTGGATCCAGAAGCATATGAGTTCAACTCTGCAACCCCACAGTTAGCCAATTAGCATCAAATATTTTCCTCACTAGCCAAGAAGCTTGCTTTGGTATATCCATACTGTTAAGCTCCTTGCCCTTTATGTAGTGATTGTGAACCCATATTACCCACAACTTATCTTTCTTCTATGAAATAGCCCAAAGAAGCTTGCTTATAGCTACGCTGTTCCACAAAAACAAGTTCACAACATTTAATCCCCCAATGAACCTGGGTTGGCAAACTGTATCCAAGCTACATGATTCCTTCTTTTGTTTTCCTCATTTTTCTACCACAGGAAGTTCTTGCATATTCTTGTAACGATCCGTCCGGTCGTTTTGAGTATTAGCATTCAAGTAGGTGGTTTGAGGTCATTAGTAACTTCATATGGTGCATTATGACTTGTGTGTATTTTCGCTTTTGGTTTTCGAATAGTTCAGGATTAATTTGAAAGAATGATTCTCAACAAGGAAGCTTTAAGTTGGAAGAGTTGACTGAGTTTAACTTTTATGTAGTTGACCTTGCATTTGAATTTTTATGATTTCGTTACGTTCGTATGGTGATTTTGTGCTTGGGCGTATGTCTGGATTTGCATTTGGATGTTCCTAGAAGGTTTTGGCTCTAATTGGCGAAAGTGGGCAATTTGAAGGTTTGAAAAGTTTATAGGTTTGACCGAGAGTTGGTGTGATTCTGGGAGTTGGAATAGGTTCGTTATGTCATTTGGAACTTGTGTGCAAATTTTTAAGCAATTCCGGGTTGTTTAAATGTGTTCGGCGCAAGTTTGGAATTTGAAGTTTTTGAAATAGTTCATTAAGCTTGAATTTAGGTACAATTCATGATTTTGATATTATTATACCTGATTTGAGGGCTTCAGTAGGTCTGGTTATGTTTTGGGACTTGTTGGTATGACTGGACGGGATCCCGATAGGCTCGAGGTAGCTTCGAATGGGTTTCGGATTATGTTGGTTAATGTTGGTTTTGGGCAGGGATTTGGTGTGGCCGCACCTGCGGAATATTGGGTGCATGTGCCATGTCCGCAGATGCGAATGAGGGGGCACAAAAGCGAGTTGGCTGGGAGCTGAGTGTTGTGCATCTGCGGTGCGCTTTTGCATATATGGCTCCGCATGTGTGAGGTGAGATCCGCACGTGCGGAAAATCGGGCAGTGAGGGGAACTTGCAGAAGTGAGATGTTGGTCGCCCATGCGACGCTGCAGAAGCGGTTGTTTTGCCTGCAGATGCGAAGAAGCCTGGGCAGACCTCATATATCCAAGAGTTGTGTTATTTTATTACATTTTGAGTTTGGGAGCTCAGTTTTGGGCGATTTTTTAGGAAATTTTCACGATTTGGATTGGGGCTAAATATTTTTTTCTCGGATTTGATTATTTTACATGATTCCATCTCTGATTTTGGCGTTTTGATTAGGAATCTAAAAGAGAAATTGGAGGTTTATGTCAAAACTTTTCTAATGCGAATATTTAAGATTTGAACATTACTTCGGAGTCGGAGTTTGAGTGAAATTAGTATGGTTAGACTCGTATTCGAATGATTTGTCTGAATTTGAGAGTTTTATTGGGGTTTGAGGTGCGGGCTCGGATTGACTTTTTGGTTGACTTTGAATATTTGATTAAAGATCCGATCATTATCTTTTGGGTTTGATTCCTATGGCAAATTTGATATTTTTGAGTTGCTTTTGGCTAGTTTCGAGCCATTCAGAGGCGATTCCTGCGATATTACGCTTCTAGAGTATTTGATTTGGCTTGCTTGAGGTAAGATCTTATCTAAACTTGGTTGAGGCACTAGTTACATAAGTTATTTATGATATCTACGTGCTATGGGTGGCACACATGTGTGGGGTTGAGTCGGTGTGCGTGCACGAGGTATTTTTCATGCTCGGGGTAGTGTTTATGCTATGATATGCCTTGAATTCATTGCTAAGCTTCATGCTGTGATGGTTCTTATATTTGTACCCCTGTTGTAATATATTTTAGCCATGTTTGAGGTAACAAAAAGGTTAATCTCATGATTAAACCTGATAACTACTATTTTCGTGATGTAGTTGCCTGATTTGAGCTATGATAGCAGACTTTGCACATGCATATACCTTAGCATGTCACTTACACAGTCCAAGAGTATGAAATTTGATGTTCATTGATCATGTACATGTATTCTTGTATATATGCTCTGTGCGATATGGATTGAATGGTGGCCTGTGACCACGCCAAGCAGATTGTAATATTGGCACGTAAATTGTCTGTGCAGCACATGAGCGGTCCATTCTATTGATATTATTAGCACGTGAGTTGTCCGTACAACACATGAGTTATCCGTGCAGATCTGAGATATTATTATTGTTGGCATGTGAGTTATCCATGTAGCACGTGAGTTACCCGTATGGTTGATATTATTGGCGCGTGAGTTGTCCGTGCAGAATGTGGATATGGATCCATCCCCCCTAGGGTTACTCTCTCATGTTCCTTCTTGATGGCGTACACGCGGATTATGAGAAACCCACGAGTTTCTGGTTGATGTGGGCTTTGGGAAGGCTGATCTTTGGTTCGGTTATTGAGATTCTGCTGTGGACCATAGAGTCATATTGTGGTTTCTGTTTGGATCGAATTGCGTGTCGCAACAGTTTTATATTTCGATTATTGCATTTTATCTTTACTTGCAATTTTCTTGGTTATTACCTGATTTATTTGCATATCTTCCTTGTATGTTGGATTGTTGACTAAGTAGAGTACGTTAAGAAAATTATGTGTACCAAGGTAGTTTTATCTGTGATTTCATGATTTGATCATATTAATGTTCTGTACTTGTTGGAATTTATGAACTATATAGGTGAATGACTAATATCATTTATAATTCTTGCTTCTATTACCTCGATGAGGTTAGTTATGATACTTGTTGAGTGCATGGGGTCGGTTGTACTCATATTACACTTATGTACCTTGTATGCAGATATTGGAGTTGTGATACTGTGGATGACGGGAGCTAACACTGAAGATGTACCTGCCTTCCAGATATAGCTACCATTTGTCCTTGTTAGTTTTAGATTCGAAATTCTGTTTAGGCATATTCCAAAAAATTATTGTATTTATTTCATACCAGCTTTGTAAAAAAATCTACATCTTAGTGTCTCATGACTTATACTACCAATCTTTGGGTTATTGTATAAAAATTCATTTATTTCACTTATCGATTTCTTGTTACTCTAATTTGAGTTGTGTTAACTGTTGTTTGGCTTGCCTAGTGGGTTGGGTTAAGTGCCATCACAGCTAAATAGATTTTGGGATCGCGACAAGGTGGTATCAGAGCTCTAGGTCCATTGGTTCTATGAGTCATGAGCAAGTGTCTAGTGGAGTCTTGTGGATCTGTATGATGACGTCTATATCTATCTTTGAGAAGTTACATGGCATCTAGGAAAATTTCCGTTCTTTCTTTCCTTGTCTTGCAGCATTGATTCAACTTGAAGCGTATCTCTTTGAATCCCTTCCATCCACTCGTATGTTATAGGGAGCACCATACATCTATTGTGCATCGATGGATTGTGACATTATGGATGATGTGCGAGATGTGTTCTCTGTGTTGTGGATATAGGCCAGTCTGGAGGACTTGAGGCTAGGTTCAGACCGTAACATGGGCTCGCTAGTTTTAATTGTGTGGGTATATGCATTTAGACTTATATGTCTTGTAGTGTCCCTAGATGTGGGATTAATGGCTCAATGAGTGGTTAGATAGCTATATGATGAGTACTATGTGACTGCGATGTCACGACCCAATTCTCCTATAGGCCGTGATGGCGCCCAACGTAGCCGCTAGACAAGCCAACGATGTACTAGTCATGTAGTTTTTTCTTAAAATTTCAAAGTAGTTGATTTTATTTATTAAGAGAATGATTAGTAGTAAAGTAAAGTAAAGCATACACAAGTAAATACAGTGAATTTAATACTCAAAACCATAAAGTGTCTACTAGAATATTCTCAAAACCCGATGTCACAAGTGTATGAGCAACTAGTAGAATATACAAAATCTCCTGCACTACTGTCTGGAATAAGATAGAAAGAAAATAAATATAAAAGAGAGACTGCGGGTGCTACAGAACGTACGCAGAGAGCATCTCACCAATATGCCTTGGGGAAATGAGGGTATGCGCCTGAATGACTGCCAGATGCACATGCCTCAAATCCTGCACGATTAGTGCAGCAGTGTAGTGTGAGTACAGAAATAACATGTACCCAGGAAGTATCTAGTCTAACCCCGAAAAAGTAGTAACGAGGGATCGACATCAACACTTACTATGGGCCAATAAATAAAGTACAGAAATTCTAAATAGGCATGGAATACATCATTAATAATAACACAATAGCAAACAGTAAATAAGTGATTCTTTAACTAGAAGTCAATTTAAAAGCTCAAATTAGCACATACTAACTTCAACAAATACGGGCCATCAAGTAAACTATATTCTCTCGAGTCATGAAAGTAATATCAAGTGTAATCGGACTCCGAGCATTATCACGCACGATTTTTTTCGAGGTCGTACGGCCCTATCCAGAATAATGTGTATACTGCCGAGGGTCGACCAGCGCGAACCATAGATGTATCTATTATACTGCCGAGGCGTTCGGCCCGCTCCACGAGAAGAGAGAATACTCTACGAACTCCGATTTAATGGCTACTACAAGACTAATATACAAGGAGGCACAATTTCTACCAACGGTCATATAACCCGCCAAAACTCAAGGAAATGAAGTTCGATCTTTACGAATCTTATATCAAGTTTCAATATAATTTAAGAACTTAAATTAACAAGTAGAGTGCAAACAATACAAGTATTTCATGATAGAGTCCGAAAACTACCCGGACCTAAGCATGATTTGTAGCTACGCATGGACTCTCATCACTTCGTGCGTACATAGCACCCACAAAGTAGCAAATAGTAATTTAAAACACATATGGGGTAAATTCCATCTTCCAAGGTTAGGCAAGAGACTTATCTCATCCCAAAGCTCACTTTCCGGTTCACAAATTCACTCTAAAGCCTCGAGTCGGTGCAGAACAATCCGAAGCTAGCCAAATATTATATAAATTAATCACTATATACTCAAAAGTTCATAATTTAGCTATTAGAGTAATTACCACCCAAATTGAAAGATTTCTAAGATTCACTGCCAGACCAACGTGCCCGGATTCCGTAAAATTTTGAAGATAATTGTTACCCATGACCTCCCGAACTCAAATATATAATTATTACAATTTCCAACACCAAAACCATGATCAAATCCTAATTTTTACCTAAACCCTAGTTTCTTGACAAAAACATCTACCTATGATTCGCGTATTTAGCTAAAGAATTGAAAGGGATCACGTAACTCTTGATGTTGATGAAATTCTCCGACAAAATGCTCTAAAAATTGCCTAAGACCAAGTGGGAAATAGGGAAATGAAGCTAAGTCCCGTAATTAAAAGCGCTTGCACCAGTCGCAGATGCTGCATTTGTGACATCTTGTTCACAAATGCGATGGTCGCAAATGCGACAAAAGCATCGCAAATGCGAAGATTGGCCATCTCTGCCAAGGTCGCAATTGCAAGCAAAAACATCGCAAATGCGAAGATGGGAAGCTCGTAAAAGCAGCAGAACTGTTCACAAATGCGAACCCCTCAGAGTTTTCCCAACCTCGCAAATGCGAATCCCTCCTCGCAAATGCGAGTTCGCAAATGTGAACAAAACTTTGCATTTGCGAGACCTGCAGTACCAACCTAGAAAACCAGAAAAACTGAAGTTCTTCCACCACTCCGAACGCGCTCGAAACTCACCGGGGCTCCACGCCAAATATCCACACAAGTCTAAAAACATCATACGAACTTGCTCGCGTGATCAAAACACTGAAATAACATCTAGAATCACGAATCAGACGTCAAAACGCATGAATTGAATCTTGAAACTCAAGAACTTCTAGAAACACTTCCGCGCATCCGATTCCTATCAAATCAACTCTGAATGACGCCAAATTTTGCATACAAGTCATAAATCACCATACAAAACTATTCCTCGGCTCGAAATGCCAAACGGACCTCGATAACGCTAAAGTCTACTCCAAACTAAATTTAAAGAACTAGAAAACCTTCAAGGCGCCAACTTTCATCATTGAGGCCCGAAACACTCCCGGGTCATCCGAAACGCGGTCGAACGTAAACCCAAGTCCAAAATTATCATACGAACCTATTGGAACTGTCAAATCTCGATTCCGAGGTTGTTAATTTTGCTATTTTGGAATAAAGCAAAAGCAATACCATTTACAAATTGGTAAAATAAAGAGTTTAAAGTTAAATTATTTCCAAATTTAAAAATGTGTCATTTACTTTGGAACAGACTAAAAAGGATAACACCTCACCTAATTTGAAACGGAAAAAATATTTTTTGTATTACATGCATGGAATAAATGTGTGAGGTTTTTACATGATAGATCTTTTTTAAAGAGTTATTAATATAAATGGTATTACTTTAGTCATCCTTTTATTATTAAACATCGTATATGTTTGAAAATTAATTTTTTACTTTTTAAATTTGTAGTAAAGATTTACATGTTCTATAGAGCATAGGCAAGTACATAATATAGATCTAAAATGAGAAAAATATATCGTCATATTGAAAAAGTAAAAAATGTTAAATATTGATAATTAGAGAGTAAAATAAATATTTGGCACAAAATATTTGAGAAATCTGATTGAATAATATAGTTATAGTTAGATAACTTTTCTATACAAACAAATAAAAACATAAGTTTATTCAATAATTTTATATCGTTGATTGACTATTTAAATAATCGAACTCAATAAACATATAACGTAGTCAATCACTCCACTTCCTTATATCCATTTTCAGATCAAATCATTTCTCAAATAAACACAAAATGTTTCAACTTCAATTACTCCTCTCACTTCTCACTTTATCTTTCACTACCCAGTCATATTCTTCCACGTCACAACTCTCCATCCTCCCATCAAAGCCCAACTCCCTATCCATCTCCGTTACCAAATTCGGCGCCGCCTGCGACGGCATACACTACGACACCGTTCCAATCCAGAAAGCCATAAACGCATGCTCAGAAGCCGTTTCCAGAAACCGGCGTCAATGTCACGTTATCTTCCCGCCGGGGAAATACTTAACAGCGTCAATATTCCTGAAATCCGGCGTTTTACTGGATATTCACCGGAATGCGACGATTTTAGGAGGACCGAGATTGGAGGATTACCCGAAGGAGCGGAACAGGTGGTATGTAGTGCTGGCGGAGGATGCGGCGGATGTAGGGATTACCGGAGGTGGAGAAATCAACGGACAGGGATTGAAGTTTGTGCAGAGATTTGATGAGAAGAAAAATGTAATGGTGAGCTGGAACCACACCGGAGCTTGCCTTGGGGATGAGTGCAGGCCGAGGTTAGTAGGGTTCATCGGCTGCCGGAATATCGAAATCTCTGATGTCAGACTCATCGAGCCTGCTCTTTGGTGGTGCGTGCCTTGTACTTTCTTTCTTTCGTAGTAAAACAGCAACTCATTAACTTTTTTGAAAGGGAACTTTTCCTTCTTTGCATCAATAATTGTTATAGCTTTCTAAGTGCTCAATTTTTTGTAAATTACACTCAACACTCCACTAATTTGTAGATACCTCGTTATACTTTAAAATTTAATACTTACATTATCTTTATTATGTAAATCTTACACAATATTAGTTTGAATGTGATTTTTATTTTATTAGAATGTTAAATATATATTTTTGACAAATACTGGACATAAAATTACTGGAGAGGATACTATGCACGGTTAAGTTTTTTCCGGAGCACATATATCCTAAAAAAAAAAAAAGAGAAAGGAAAAAGGTTAAATTTTACTATCATACATATGACCATAGCTAAAAGGCAAACAAAAAAGAAATAAAAAAAAAAAAAAATAGTATATAATACGGTTCTATTTCGATAGAATAAAGGGATCAGATTGCACGGCACGCAAAAAGAAAATCCAAAATGGCAACATTGATTAACTTTCATTAATAATCAACACTGCCTGAATAATTTTTAATTACTCATAAATTATAAATCTCATTTAAATAGACTCATGAGACTTGATGGTCATCAAACTACCAAATATTGTATTATAATATAGTTAACAAATTATTAATTAGTCAAATCTTATCTTAGGAAATACTAATAAAAAAAGAGAAACAAGTAATCCAATTTCGTAGTCAATGGCTCAACACTAAAAATCTTCATTTCGTTTTTTGCATTTTCCGATCAAATCATTCATTTTCATTCTCAAGAAAAAGCACAAATGTTTCAACTTCAATTACTACTCTCACTTCTCACTTTATCTTTCAGTACCCAATCATACACTTCCACGTCACAACTCTCCATCCTCCAATCAAAACCCAACCCCCCATCCATCTCCGTCACCAAATTCGGCGCCGCCGGCGACGGCATACACTATGACACCGTTCCAATCCAGAAAGCCATAAACGCATGCTCAGTCGCGGTTTCCAAACACCGCCGTCAATGCCACGTCATCTTCCCGCCGGGAAATTACTTAACGGCGACAATATTCCTGAAATCAGGCGTCGTATTGGATATACATAAAAAGGCGACGATTCTGGGAGGGACGAAATTGGAGGATTATCCGAAGGAGCAGAGCAAGTGGTACGTAGTACTGGCGGAGGATGCGACGGATGTAGGGATTGTCGGAGGTGGAGAAATTAATGGACAGGGATTGAAGTTTGTGCAGAGATTTGATAAGAAGAAAAATGTGATGGTGAGCTGGAACCACACCGGAGCTTGCCTTGGGGATGAGTGCAGGCCGAGGTTGGTAGGGTTCATTGGCTGCCGGAATATTGAAATCTCCGATGTCAGACTCATTGAGCCTGCTTATTGGTGGTGCGTTAACACTTTTCGTCTGGCTAAAGTTGCTTCCTAGTGAAGAAGTTTAGTATAATTTTTTTATTTTTGTTAATAGGAACTTTTCTCTTTTGGGTTAACTTGTTATAATTTTAACAAGTTTATAGTTATGTCAGTTCTTTAATAAAATATAAAAGATTTATTATACCAGAGGACAAAATTTATTGGAAAATCTGTATACACACTATTTTTTCTAGACCCTTTGTGTGGGAATATAGGGGGTTTTTCATTGATTCAGAGGACAAAATTAAACTCTTAATGTATTTGTCCAAATAAAATAGATGTTTTTCTCTTTAATTTATAGCCAAAATTTAAGTTGCATTTTACTCCATCCCTTTCACTTATAGCCATAATTTTCTTTCTTCTCGGAAAAATTCTCATGGCTTGCATGAAATAGTAGATCATTGAATATCTCAATTTTTATTTCAAAGAACCATGAGCATGTGACATGTCCAGAATTATCAATTACTGGCTATTAATGGGAACAGTCTAAAGATTTAGCTTGTTCTCACAAAAATGCAGTTTGGTTTTTCTATTATGTACACCTTTATTATGTAGAAATGTTCAAACCAATGACCAGTTTAGTCAAAGGTTGATGCTGGATATAAGTTTATGTTGCATGATATCAACCTTTAACCTTCTTTTTCTTCTCCTTAGAGGTCAGTCTTTTAAAATTTGTTGCTTTCAAACTTCATTCTCTATCCCCTTCACTGTTCTGAATTTATTTCAAGAAGCCAACTAATGATATGATGTTGCAGTTTGCATCTTGTACGAAGTGATAACACATCAATCAGTGATGTAATGATATATGGGGACTTCAATTCACCTAACAACGACGGGATAGACATAGAAGACTCTAACAATACGGTCATCACCAGATGCAACATAAACACAGGAGATGATGCTATTTGTCCAAAGTCATCAACTGGACCTGTCCACAACCTCACAGCAACAAACTGCTGGATTCGAACAAAATCTTCTGCCATTAAACTTGGAAGTGCTAGCTTTTACACGTTCAAGAATTTCTTATTTGACAACATTACAATTTTTGAATCTCATAGAGGCCTCGCTCTGCAAATTCGAGATGGAGGTATTCACCTTCGGTTCTTTTCTGCTTGAATGACAACCGATATATTAAAATACAAAGATTACATGCTCTGTCTAACTTTGCTCCCTGTTTCACACTTGCATTTCATGAGTACAATTTATTCATGCAGTAGAAGCAGAATTACAACTTAAAGCTTCTAGTGTTCTGATGCTTTAATCATTCCATTTTGGTTTGTTAGGTACAAGCCTCAATGTTGTGCCAACTTATTTCCTTGAATCCTTGTTATAGTTGGCAGGAACTAGTCATGGTAATGCCAAACAGCTTAGTGCAACGAAAATCCTAAATTGCAATCAGAACTTAGATGATTTGACTGCTTAAAAAAATTGGTTTGGTTTGTGTCTTATGGTATCAAATACAAGCCTAGTTCAGTTAAGCTCTTAGTTTTCTTGTATTTGGTTGATTGTTCGACATACATGAAATGATCGTCCTACGTACCTGAAACACAAGCATTAGATTGTACAATGCTGTTACACCTTTGCCTTTTACGCTTTTCTTTGATCTTGCAAAATAAACGACCAACTCTTAAGCTCCGTCAAAAGATTGTTATGTTTCTCTCATGCATTTATACCTCTATTTCCCTATCTTGCTTTCTCAAATTTCAGTCTTATTTGTTACCGAGCAGGAAATGTTAGCGACATCACCTTCTCAAACATAAACATCAGCACAAGATATTACCACCCATCATGGTGGGGAAGAGCGGAGCCTATTTATGTGACAACCTGTCCAAGAGATGCAACTTCAAAAGCGGGTTCAATCTCCAATTTGCTATTTGTTAATATCACATCAACTTCTGAAAACGGCATCTTCTTATCAGGTTCGGGAGGTGGAGTCCTGAGCAATCTGAAGTTCATAAACATGAACCTAACATACAAGAGATGGACAAAATATCCAGATGGTTGGGTGGATTACAGGCCAGGATGCCAAGAACTTGTAAAACACCAAACTGCTGGATTCATGATGGAGCATATCGATGGTTTGGTTTTCGAAAATGTAGTCATGAAATGGTCTAATGATGAATCAATGAGGTGGAATAATCCTTTGGATTTCAGGCCATCGACTGTAAATAACATTTCTATGCTCAATTTCTACTCCAGATCTTACCAACAATGAGGGATGAATAGGATGCAGCTATTAAAATATGTTCTTCAGAAAAATAAAGCTGCAAAAAGCCCATCCCCTTTCCAAAACTCAAATGATTTATGTGCTGATGAATGCAAAGTGATGTTGATTTGGATCTTCCCCAATTGAAGGGCTGCTCCTCGTTGTACCTCTTAGCATTTGCTTTCTCACATTCTTTCTACGTAGAATAGAGATGTTGGTGTGATATAAAGATATTACTACTTGAGAATGTTACACTGGTGTGACATAAAAATATTGGACCCAGTACACTCTGGATTTTGGTATGGAGTTCAAATTTTACAAAGTGGCATTAATGTTTAAGTTGATGTTGAAAAAAGTCAAGTATTTAAAGTTTCATGCCCAAATCTGTTAACTTCGTGTTTTCGGATTACATTAAGCTGACCTCTATTATTTACTTATCTTTTAGTTTTTTAATTTCTGACATTTTAATTTAAATAATAACTGAAGAGTACTTTTTCTTAGATGTCCAAGAACATAAAAAGACTAAAAACAAATAATATCACATATTTGTAGTACAATTTTCCCTTTTTTGGTGAGGTAAAGACCATAATATATTATACATTAAGATGCATAATAACAAAGTGCAACCAGAATAAAAGTTCCCTCGTGGCTCCTACCTTACCTAGCGCTAGCAGTAGCAAAAACATGGTGAAAAAAACAACTCTATTTTTCTGTACAATTAAGCATGTATTTTCATCCATAATAAAAAAGCCATCTTTTTACCACCAGACACCAACTTTCTTCTGCTCATGTCCGTCAAATACTTCAACTCTTGTAGCTCTAAGCTCCAATGGTCTCCTCTCAGAAGCCTTATTTGAGATGGCCAAACAAGGCCTTGAAGTGAAATTCAAGGAATACGATACTCTGTTAAACCAATGTATAAACCAAAGGGCTATAAGAGAAGGCCAAAGGGTACATACCCACATGATCAAAACTCATTACCAACCTCCAGTGTACCTTAGGACAAGGTTGATTTTTTTCTACATAAAATGCGAGCTTTTAGGTGATGCTAGGTGGGTGTTTGATGAAATGCCTGAGAGAAATGTTGTTTCTTGGACTGCTCTTATTTCTGGGTATTCTCAGAAAGGGTATGTCTCTGAAGCTCTCCATCTTTTTGTTCAGATGTTGAGATCAGGTACTTCTATTACTTTGAAAAGTACTTACAAATTTAGCAATATATCTTCATATCAAACACGCTTTTGCACATTTGAAACTACTTAGTTAATTAAGTAGAAAATGTATTTTGTACCATCTACCTAAAAAGACAACTATGAACTGTTAACATGTTAATACTGGTAAGTACGAGGCTTGGTATTGGTTGATTCAAAAGAAAAAGGAAGAGTGGATATGTAGGTATTGTCTCCTTTTGTGTTTACCATATATTTTAGAAATATATGGAAACTGGTAACTGTATAGATTAAAATCCGCCCTAAAATATTTAGGGTAATGCAGCGTTAAGGAAAGAATCAGTCGAGGTCGGCCACTGAACAACGAGGTTCGTGGTTAAGATGGCAACAATGGCCGAGGTCGAGCATCGTTGACAGAACAACAACGGCTAGTTTTTAAAATAGAATATTAAAGAGAATATTCTAGTGAATATTCTCTGCACTTGTACGACTAAGGTTTGTTAGATACATGTCTCAAATAAATTAGGGGGGGGGGG
>MCJB01039131.1:36631-56553 GCA_002018475.1 Nicotiana obtusifolia | reverse complement strand
GGGGGGAAAGAGGGGGCAATATCACTTGATAAGAACACTTTTCAGAAGAAGATTCTCTTTCTCTTGTAAAGATACAAAGACTACCTTTTAATCAAGATTCTTACCCATATTATTCCACACTTTTACACCAGATCCAAGAATAGTTCGAACAAACCTTGGATTCATTTGTTATTCATCATTGTCAGGAGGAACATTCGTCCAATCTATCCTTTATTGGGTGAATCATTCCTCCTATTTACTTAAATGCCATTTATTATAAACGTTTTGTGCTCATCATTGCCAACACTTCATTGGATCTGTCCCATCTCACACACATTTTCAAGATTCGCATCTAGAGTCATTATCATTAACTAGATTTAACCTGTTATTACATAAATTTAATAGTTTAGCCGAAAGTTATACTTTTTGGTTAAACGGTAACTATATTGGTAATGAATGAGAGAGAGGCCAGCACTTAAATTTAAATGAAACTTGTGATGAGATAACAGGAAGAATTTGATTTTGTTATCCTCTTCAATGACAATAAGTTGAAGTCTATTAGTTGCCTAAATGATTTCAGAATTTCTTCGTGAAGGGGTCAAGTTTAAAAAAGTTCTTTCTTCCTTCAAATTATTCAATTGGTCTTGTAAGATGATTGTAAACATTTACATGCGTTTTATTGTATTCTTAAGGTTAAAAAGTAAGGTAAACCATCAGGTTCACTCTTTATAGCTACATTAACTGGGTAACCTTCTTTTTTCCTCCTTTGAGTAGATCATAACCAGAAAAGTTTGCAGGTACTGAGCCAAATGAGTTTACATTTGCAACTGTGTTTACATCATGTACTGGTGTTGTTGGGTTTCATTTTGGGAGACAAATACATTGTCTTGTGGTCAAGAGCCCTTTTGAATCGCATATATATGTGGGAAGCTCACTCCTTGATATGTATGCCAAAGCTGGCAAAGTCCATGATGCTCGAGGTGTTTTTGAACGCCTGCCAGAAAGAGATGTTGTCTCTTGTACTGCTATAATCTCAGGCTACGCTCAACAGGGACTAGATGAAGAGGCACTAGAGCTTTTCCGCAAGTTACAAGCGGAGGGGATGTCTTCCAACTATGTTACATATGCTAGTGTATTAACGGCCTTATCAGGACTTGCTGCAGTGGAACTAGGTAGACAATTGCATGCCCATATTATTCGATTGGAACTACCCTTCTACGCGGTGCTTCAGAATTCTCTCCTTGATATGTACTCGAAGTGTGGAAACCTCGCTTATTCAAGGAGGGTATTCAATCAAATGTCTGAAAAAACTGTGAGCTCCTGGAATGCCATGCTTGTTGGATACAGTAAACATGGGATGGGAAAAGAGGTAGTTGAGCTCTTTGAAATGATGAGAGAAGAAAACAAGATCAAGCCTGATGGCATCACTTTTTTGGCTGTGTTATCTGGTTGCAGCCATGGAGGAATGGAGGATAAAGGTATACAGATTTTCAATGAAATAAGTATTGGCAAAGACAGGGCCGAGGTTAGCATTGAGCACTACGGTTGTGTGGTTGATTTGCTAAGTCGAGCTGGCCAAGTAGAAAGGGCCTTTCAATTCATCAGAGAGATGCCTTTTCCACCAACTGCTGCAATTCTGGGTTCACTTTTAGGTGGTTGCTGGGCTCACTTGTGTGTTGATATTGGTGAAATTGTAGCCAAACAACTTTTAGAGATAGAGCCAGAAAATGCTGGAACTTATGTGATCCTCTCGAACTTGTATGCATCGGCAGGAAGGTGGGAAGATGCAAGAAGTGTAAGAGAGATGGTAAACGAACTGGCCATTGTAAAGGAATCCGGAAAGAGCTGGATTGGTCCTGATCTTATCCATGAAGCGGAAAAGGATATTGCAAAACGTAGTGGAATTAGCAGTAAGGATCAGTTAAGGTTCTTGTATTCCTGACTTTAGGCTGTCTGTCTTGTTTGATATGGATATGAAGTGAAGAAAAGAAAGAAAATGCTGCTAGGACAACTAGCTTTGGCTTTTGAACTACTTTGCATATCTTTAGAAGGCATATTCAAGTGAAAATCTATGGACTCTGTGCTGGTTGTCGGAGCTGCTCCATGTTCCCAAGGTAGAGCTGTGAAGGAGAACCATTTGCAAGAGCAGCTCTGTGTGATGATTTACTGGGTATATTCATATGGAGATCACTGGTAAAGGAATTCCAGTCTTGCTGGGATAAAACATGTCATTAGGGAAGGCAACGGGGCGGTGCAGGTTAAAGCCTTTGTGGGGCGAGGTGGGGAAGTATGAATGCAGTGCGGTTCAGGGGCGGTGTGGGTTTAAACAATTTTCTTAAATCAGAGAGGGCAAAGCAGTTCGGGTTAAGGCCCCTTTCTTTTGAACTAAACAGAGAACTCCCTTCTCTGTTTTTCTGGTCTCCGTACATTTTTGCCTACTACAGCTGCACTAGTCTCGACTCTCACAGTCTCATTCTCTCTCTGCTCTCTGGTTTCTCCGTCCCTTTTTGACTTTGGCCTCGCCATCTTGCTGTCTTGCCGGTAATAGTCTAACTCTACTACTTCGTTCTTATTTTTCCTACTGTTTTACTGAAATTTTTCTTGGTTGTGATCTGAATCTAACTTGTTGGAACCCAAAATTGTTTCTGATGGTAGATGTTAGGATTTCATCATCTGGGATCGCTTTTGTTTCCCTTTAATTTTTAGGGTTAAACCATTAAATTAGTTATACATGCATTTACTACGATTAATATACACAAAATTCAAGCAACTACATACAACCAAATAATTGTTGAGCAGAAGCTGAAGTTGGCTGCTACAAACTTGAAGCTGATCTTGTATTTGTCTCAGGAACAAACTTGGAAGAAATCCTGCATTTTTTTTATTTCTTGTTGACTGCCATAACTCAATTATTTTAAATTTTTTGGTTTCTAAGTAAGTAACATTTCCTGGATTTGCATAGATTGCTGTTAATTTGATTGTCATTATTGAGTATATTTGGATCCAGACTCCACTTGTGAGATTATACTGAATATGTTGTTATTGAGTGTATTTGGATCACAGGTTGTGTTGAAGTTCGGTATTTGGTTGAATGGGGCTGTTAATTTGATTGTCAAATTCCCTTTCCTTGTGTTTTTTGTGTTTATAGATAAGTACGGAGTCTCAAGATTGAAAGAACTCAAGGGTTTCATCTTCTAGTACTTTTCTCATTGAGGACGAGAGCCAAAGATTGACTCAAGCTAACAAAGTTATTGGAACTAAAAATAGGAAATTGACTTCTAAAGCACAACATTTTAGATTTGTGATGATTGGTGGTGTTTGCTTTTTTGATAGTATTGCAATATTCGTATCAAGACAACTTGGAAAAGTGGGACAAGCTCTATATTAGAACATATTGCTAGATGTCCCTATAAGCCACAAAACTTGGATAGTAAGGGTGGTTTAGGGGGTGATAATGTAGCCAATAAATTATTTTGAAGAAGATGTTTCACATGGAGAACTTGTTCGTGCCATCATATTTCATGATATCCACTGTTCATTGTTGATCATGTGGGGTTTAGGAAGTTTGTTGCTAGTCTTTGGCCGTTGTTCAAAATAGTTTGAAGGAATACAATCATGACATTATGAAGATTTTTGACGATTTGAAATAAAAAAAACTTCTAAGTTATTGAAAAATATCACTAGTAGAACTGCATTAACAATGAATATGTGGACTACAAATAACAACAAAAAGGTTTCTTGGCTATTACCTGACATTTTATTGACGATTCATGGAGACTTCAAAGCCACATTATGAGATTTCTATATATTCATACTCTACACGATAAGGCTACTTTTTGTAATGCTTTGCTTAATTGTTTGTATGAGTGAAATCTTAAACTGGGAATACCATCCATTACATTTGATAATTCTAGCGCAAACAATGGCATGGTGAGACCTTTATTAGACGAGAAACTTAGTAAAATTTATTTATTATTGATGGGCCAAGTGTTTCATGTGCATTGTACTGCACATGTCTTGAATGTGCAATAAGGGCTAAAGGTGATGGGAGATAGTATTAGTAAATTGTGTGGCTATGTCCATACTGGATAAGGTTACCAAGTAGAATTGAGGGGTTTGAAGAAACCAATGTTTACTACACAGTTCTTGTAACAAAAAGTTGTAGGAACTTAAAATATCTAATATTGAGAATCATAGAATATGAAGAGGCCTTTCAAAAGTTTAAGTCTGATTGACACCAATTATCAGTGTTTTCCAACCGATGGATAATGGAGTAGAAGCAAAAATTGTTTGTAATAAGTTGAAGCTCTTTTATCATATCATTGAACAATTTTCAGGAATTCAATGTCCAACTTTAAATCAAAAATTTTCAAAAGTTTGTGAAGTTAAGTTAGATTTATAAGCATGTGTGGAAAGATTTAATCCCTTGATTTTAAACGTCGCCGAAGCCATAACGCTAATCAAAGGATTCAAGCTCTTCACCCATATTCTAGCTTAACTCCACAAACTTTGAAAAGTATTAACTTGAAGTTGGATATTGAAATCCTGAAAATTGTTCAATGATATAGTAAAAGAGCTTCAACTTATCACAAGCATTTCCGACTTCACTTCATTGTCCGTTAGTTAGAAACATTGATAATTGATGTCATTTAGACTCAACTTCTGAAACACCTATTTGTATTCTATGGTTGTTCTCAACACTAATATATTGATTTCCAACAAGGGGGGATATCATATACTTTATCTATTTCAATTTACGTGTCTTAGTTTGACTAGGCACCAAGTTTAAGAAAATAAGGATGACTTTTGGATCTTGTGGTCTTAAATTATAGATGAGCATAATGGCTCCTGTGGAGGCAAAGATGCGTGAGGTGAGGTTGAGATGGTTCGGGCATGTTAAGAGGAGGAGCACAGATGCCCCAGTCAGGAGATGTGAGAGGTTGGCCTTGGGAGGTGAGAGGAGGGGTAGAGGTAGGCTAAAGAAGTCTTGGAGAGAGGTGAGCTAACCGAGGACATGACCCTAGATAGAAGGGTGTGGAGGTTGAAGATTAGGGAAGAAGGTTAGTAAGTAATCATGCGTTTCCCTTTGTCTTCTCTAGTTCGGTAGTATTAGTGCTAGTCCGGTACCTTTTTTCCTTAGTTTGCTATATTCGCATGTCTTGTTCCGTTATTACTTGTCATCGGTAATTCCGTAGTTTGCTAGCAGTACTTCTTTCATATTCTCGTTTGCTGCCTTGGATTTAGTTTTCGAAATATATTGTCGTGCTATTACTTGTTATCGGTACCTCTTTCATATTCTCTGTTGCTATCTTCGATTTAGTTTTCTAATTATTTGTCTTGCTATTACTTGCTATCAGGGCTTCTTTCACCTTTTTTAGCCGAGGGTCTATCAGAAACAGTCTCTCTGCCTTCCAGGATAGGAGTAAGGCTGCGTATTTCCGAGCCCCAGACCCCACTTGTGGGATGATACTGGGTGGTTGTTGTTGTTGTTGTTTGTTGTAATGTACCAAAATTGTCTTCTGAATCTTGTGGTCTTAAACATGTCATGTAGAATGTTAAAATTGGAGATAACCAAATTTAGTAAAAGGCAATCTTTTTGAAACATACTAAAAAAGAAAGTACGACACTTAAATTGAAATGAGGGGAGTTAAACTTTTACAGGAAATGTGTAGAAAATATGTAGCTTCTTCAAACCTTCTTTCAATTATGCCTGGGACCCTATCCACTATAAGACATTGTACGCACGCTAATACTATCTCCTATCACCTTTAGCCCTTGTTGTATTATCAATTTCAAAATGTGTGCAATACAATGCACATGAAATAATCGACCCATCAACAACAAATCACTTTTACTATTTCTCATCTAATATTCATCGTAGCATTTTTTGTGCTAGAATTATCAGTTATAAGAGATTTTATGTTTCAAAATTCCACTCAACCAATTAAGTAGTACACTACATGAAGTTTCCCTATCATGTGGAGTGGGAATATACACAAATCTCATAATATGGCTTTGCAGTCTCCATGAATCATTAGGTAATAGCCGCATACTCTTTTTTGTTGTTATCTGAAGTCCACATATCAGTTGTTATAGCAATTCTACTAGAGGTAGTTTTCAATAACTCAGACATTTTTTATTCAAATTGTCAGAATCTTCATAATGTCATTCTTGATTGTATTCCCTAAATCATTTTGAATAACGACTAGAAACAAACTTCCTAAACCTCACATGATCTACAATGAACAATAGATCAAATTCTCTACGTGAAACATCTTGAACAAAATAATTTTTGTTAGCTACTATTATCACCTCCCAGACCATTCTCACTTTCCAAGTTTCTTGGCTTATTGGGACTTCTAGCAATATGTTCTAATATAAAACGTGTTTACCATTTTCTGTTTATTTTGTAAGAGTATTACAATTCCAACCATCGAGCATCACCAATCTAAAATGTTGCCATGCTTTATAAGTCAATTTCCTCTTTTTAGTTTCAGTAACTTCATTAGTTTGAGTAGGCCTTTGGCTCTCACCTTCAATGGGAAAAGTAATTGGTCTCATTTCCGGGTATTCTCAGAGAGGGCATGTCACTGAAGCTCTCCGTCTTCTCGTTGAGGTGCTTTTATTTCTGTAAAAAGTACTTACACATTACCCATATATATCTTCATAGTAGTTCTGCATTGCAAGTGAGACGCACTCTTGCACCTTAGAAACTAGTTAATTAAGTTGAAAATGTATTTTGTAGCATCTAGCTGAAAAAGGCAACTATACACTTCAACAAGTTAATACAGGTAAGCATGAACTCTCTTGTGTTGGTTGTCAAAAGAAAAAGAAAATGTGGATATTTAGGAAGTGTCTCGTGTTGTCTTTACCAATTAGTTTAAAAACTGGTGACAACATTGGCAATGAGGGAGAGAGCGTGACCAGGACTTAAAATTTCATGAACTTGTTGTGAGATGATAGGAAGAACTTGATTTTGTTTTCCCTTCAACGAACATAAGTTGAAGTACATAATTAGTGACCTAAATAAGTTAAGCATTTCTCAGCTAAGGAATCATGTTTGAGAAATTCTTACTTCTTTAGAATCATTCAGTCGATTTTGTAAGATAATTTTAATCAATAACATGAATTTAGTGGACCACTTATTAATGTTAAAAAAGTACAGTAATCCATTGGGTTCACTCTCGAAAGCTTTCATTTTGGGTCCTTTCAGTAGATCATAACCAGAAAATAATTTATTATTCATTGCATAAATAATTTCTACATTATAATACCATAGCTAAAATGTGAGTCAAACGAGTCACTTAGGGGTCGTTTGTTATAGTGGATAAGTAAAAATAATTTAGAGATAAAAATTTAGTACCGCTCTATCTCTTATTTGGTTACTAATTTTGGGATAAGTTATTCTATGATAAAAATAAGTAGCGGAATAATTTATATATATCAGAGGATGAAATAGTAATTTAGGATAAGTTATTCCAATAAAATTAATAATCACATGATTAATACAACATATCAAACGATCAATAAAAAATTATACCAAATAACTAATCTCAATATAATTAATCTCAGCATAACTTACGAGCCCTTATATTACAAGTTTACAAGTTTTAATGGTAAGTGTTTTTACCTACTAAATAAGGAGCCTCCATGTGAATTTTATTTATTAATAACTTGATATAAAGAGCCACCTGAACTAGAAAACGACGCCGTTGAAGCCGTCTTCTTCGAGCAATCCTTAGAAAACAAATACTGTGCAAAAGAAAACCCCCCTAATCGATTCACACTCTTTCTTCAGTTTCGCTCTGTTCTTCGTAACAAAATGCCGTCCGCGACAGCCGCAGGCATGCTCCGGGCCCGTCTCAGTTCGGCCCTCCGAACAAGAGGAGGACACGGCTCGAACCCGTTCACTACTCCGGGCCACCAAGAACGGCCCAACGGCTACCTCTTCAACCGCCCACCACCTCCACCTGGTCAGTCCAGGAAATGGGAGGATTGGGAACTCCCTTGCTACGTCACCAGCTTTCTCACTATCGTCATACTCGGTGTGGGCCTCAACGCCAAGCCCGATCTCACCCTCGAAACTTGGGCCCATCAAGAAGCCCTTAAACGACTCCAGCTTGAGTCTGCTGATGCTGAGTGATCGCTCTTGATCTATATCCCTGTTGGTATGATTGTTAAAGCCGGCTCCTTTTTGGGGTTTTCTAAATTAGGTTTTCGAAAGAAGGATGAGAATTCCTCTGTGGATAGTTTTTTTTTGGTTGATAATGCCGAAAATAAATGTTAACTATATGACTTGGAAAAATTGGGCCTTTACTTGTTTTCATCAGTTTACTGCAAAATCTGGAACGACCAGTGCGGCAACTATGATGTTTTCTTGCAGGGACAATTGGCATTCTTTTCAATTTACATTTTTTATGGAGTTTGTGTCTCCTTGCTTTTATATTATGTTTAAGATTATGTTTGGATTGCATCATATTTAGTGGTTAAGAGCTTAGTTTAATTGTGCATTGTTGATAAAAATACTTGTAGGATAACGGGAAGCTATATTAGTATGCACATGATCATACATGTATGGTGGCCTAATGATTAGGTTAGGCAAGAAAACTACATTCGAAAGGGTGAATTCATGTGACTCCTACTGGTCAGGGGCAGATGTACGGTATAAGTTACAGGTTCAGCCCAACCGGGTAGCTTTGGCTTAGACCCTGTATATGTTAAGAAATCTACTAAATATGTCCATATATTAGATTTCAAACCCAGTAACTCAAATGGTTAGTGGTTTCAGTGGCATCCCGAACCCATAAAGTAAATGATGGATCCACCTATTAGGGGTCTTGCTTTAGAAGCTTTGTCACTTACTCCCTAGTGTTATACTTACGAACTCTAGCGACATATTACTTGAGATGTGATGCTCCTAAGAATTGATTTTGCTTTCTTCACTCTTTTTTCTTGGATGGTTTAAAATAACTGTATTGATGATAGGAAGATTTCTTGCATACATATGGTATACGAAGAAGTAGAGAATTTACGAAAAGATATGATTCTCTACGGATGACACCATCTTTGATATAGAAAGGAATGATCTTGCTTTCTTCACTTTTTAAGTTATTCCTACATTAGTAATTATATCCTACACTAAGATTGTTGCTCGAATGCCTGGGCTTAAAGTAGAGTCGTCTGTTTGATGGGCGAGCGAGGGTATTCAAGTGGTGGGGACCAACACACAAAGGGTCTTACTATGTGCCTCTGCTTGCTCTTTAATTAGTTTTCATGTATGGAGAAGGTCTAGGCAAAGAGTTGGAACTCATGTATGATGTTGCAAGGGCTGCTTTTATGTCATTATAAGAGTTAATTGACCCTAAGAGGCTTGAATTTTCAAGTACTTGTGGTTTTGAAGAGGCTTGAGAATGGCCATGTTGGCTAGGACGTCCATGTTTGGTTGAAATTCTTCTAAGATAAAAGATGTGGTAAGGCTTCAGCTGACTTGTTTGTTGGGTGAAAGGTCGAATGAAATGCAATGCTTAGTCTCATTACATGCAATATTTGCTCACTATACTTACGTGCATCCATCCCAATTAAGGTGAAACTTCTCATGTCTAAATTGGTTGAAATACTCCAAAATATCGATTATGGTAAACCAAAAGTTGCAATAAGCATCCATCCCTAATTTGGCTCACGTAAGATATTTTTTAATTATTTCATATAAGTAATTTGTGTTTAATTATCTAGGTAGTTATATTCTATGTTATGTGGATTCTCCAAAATACTGCGGTACCCGCGTCGAATCCTCTAAAAATACACTACTTTTGGAGGATCCAACACACACCCCGACGATATTTCCCAGCAGTGTTGTTAAAGAAGACACACTTAAGCTTTGATGGTAAGTTGAATCCTAGATTGTGCACTTCACCTCAGTTCAGTGGTGCTTTAATGCAGTCACCAAGGCACTTAGGCTTGTGCTTCATGCCCATGGGATCCCTCCTGAGATGTAGGTGCTAAACAATAAATATAGTGGTCAAAGCAATTAATTAATTGTTAAGTATTCATTATGAGTGAATATGTTAGTAAATAGTAAGGGGATACTAGGAATTTTGTAAAAAAAGACGCAGTTATTAAATCTGATAGAAACTTAGCACTGCATTTTGCAAATCAAGTCTTAAACTTGTTTCACATGATGTTTTTTCCTTATTTGCACCTTTCTTCACTAAATCTCATGTCATATTGTTTTAGTATTCTTTGTGCTTAAAACAATAGCAGACTTTGTGTGTTGACTGCCATTGAATAGCTTTTGCTCTATGTTTTTACATATATTTGTTAAGGCAGATGGTGAAAATTTCGTCTCCTGGGACTTCCTTTCATGATAGCTAAGATCATCCTATTTCTTAAAATTCTTCCTAATCTTTTTTTTTTTTTTAAATTTTGCTTTAATATAATTGAATTGATTTAAAATAAGATAACTTAATATGGTGCTTTTAATAGGATGTGGTGTTCTTTTTTTTTTTTTTGGGAGACTGCAATTTTGAATTTAAAATCTCTTGGTATGGTTGAAATTGTATTAGCTGGATCAATTCAATGAGCTAGCTTAACAAATTGTAGAGTGTTGAGGGTGGAGAAAAGTTTATGGAGAAAAGTTTATGTTTTGAAAAATCATGTTGGTAGTTGTTTATGCCCGTGGAATGTTTTGCTGCATTTTGTGTTCATTCTCTGAACATTTTCTTTTGGGTAGGTAGAGTAGATAAACTGAGTCTCATTGTTGAAGTTGTGTGATTATGTTACGTGGACATCCACTGTTAGCAATTTAAAGATCTTTGCTATGAAGGAACTCTTTCCTGTATGAACTACATTTTTTATTTGGATTGAGGTGATTAATTTTTTGGGTAAGGAATATGTCATCTTGATCAATTTTGAGGACTAACAACTTATGAACTACAACTATGATAAACTGTGTAAAGCTGTTGTGGCTTGAATAGTTAAACACGGATTTTGTTTTGCTTCTTAACAGAAAGGATATGTCTGATTCAGTAGATATGATCTTTGATTTAACCTGTAATGGCTGTATCATCCAAGCATATTGTCGTTTGTGCTACTTGTAAAATTGTTAACTATTCATAGCTTGGCCTAGGCAAGAAAAACAGATGCATTTAAGGGGATGTCATGTGAGAGAAACAATTATTTACCTATCACTAGCTTGGGAACATAAAGGGGCAGACTACCTAAGCAAGACGATGATCTTGCTTTTGGAGCAAATTGTTATGGCTTATTCTGAATACTTCTTAAATGAAGGACATCAAACATGCACTTGTATAGTTGTATGAATATAGATACATATCATGATAGAGCATGAAATTACAGGAAATTAGGAGGTTGGGCTTAGTGATAAACAGGGGTACTGCATTACATGAAGCTCAGTTGATCATGGACCTGCATTGTGAGAAGAGATGGCATCCTTGCCTTGTTTGTGTTCGTGCTGCAACTGTGGTGTAGATGTATAACAGATTTGTGCTTTAGCCAAACATATGGTCTGTTACTGTGTCAATATTCTTATTTTGAACTCGATAGCTTTTTGCAGTATTCTTGTGAGAACGATGAGTAAAAGTTTGGTTGTTCTAATTGAGTGATTAAGTTATTTGCTTGGGATAAACGTGGGGACAAGTGTAGTCATATACTTGTCTGGCTAGTATCTAGTATGAGACTCACTCACTTATCCAGTGGTTTTGTCCACATTAAACTTCGGCAAGGTATTCTGGTGTATAAATGAGATTTCCTTTGCATCAAGTAATTCCAAATGTTCTTCATTGGGAAGAGTTGTGAGGGAAACTGTAGGCAAAGTGCAAAAACTTCCCTAATTTTGTGTGTAGTGGAGTGTTCACTGAGCCCAAACCTCAGAGAATGTTACTCAATCCATGCTGATAAACCTGAGATCCAAGAACATTGTTTGTTCCATGAGGTCTAGTTTCTTGAGGAGGAAGTGTGTAGTATTATGTAGTCTTCCACTTTCAGGTTTTGTATTCGTGATGCAGGAAATAATTTTTTTGTGAAAACTTTATAGCAACTTGTTTGGTATGAATAGACAACTCTTCCTTCAACTGCCAGAACTTATTGGAGCAGCTCTCTTGGCACTCACTTCAGTTGGCTTGGATTGTATTATGTGCACCATAGCCGGTGATGATCTAATTGTAGGTTTGATCTCTGATAGGGCATGATGAGAAGGTGGAAATAGTTTAAAATAATACATAAGTGTGTTCTAAAACTTTATATATTACTTTCCAGGTAGAATTTTTTGCCGAGGCTGTTTTGGTGGTACTGTCAGTAGCAGTTCTAATTTGCTTGCTTGTTCCTTGCATTGATATCGTCTCTTCTGGCATTTTAGGGCTAGTCAAGGGAATTCTATCTAGGCGGGCGATAATAAGGCCTTAGTTGTTTGCACTTAATGGAGGTATGAATCTTAATCATTCAGATATCAGCCATTAGGTGTGTTTGTTTTCAAAGTCCGAATCTTAATCATTCAGATCTTATACATTAAGTGTGTTTGTTTTTTTTTAACTTCACAACCACTTAATGAGTCTGAATAGGTCTATATGATTAAGATCTATAACAAAGACTTAATTTCATTAAGACGTTATCATTTACATTTTTAACTAACTGCTGCCACCGCCTACGATTATCAACTATCACCACCACCATCCTCAACCATAACCCTACACTACTACCACCACCCACCACCTCTACCACCACCATCCACAATCACAACCACACACTCACCCACCTCGACTGTTACAACTAACCACCCCATCACCATCAATATTCATAGCCGACACGGCCCACCATTACACCTACTATTACCTTCCCTAATCACAACCACCACCACCACCCATCATTATTAACTATCACTACCTACCATCACCATCCTCAACCATAATCGTCATCGTTGCCAATCAGCTCTAGCTATTACCTAGAACCACCAGCATCAACCAAAACCACCACCAACCGCCGTCTTCGGTCGGCATTAACAAACACTCTGTTAGCCACCACCGCCACCAACTACCATATGTGTGTGTGTGTGTGTGTATTATATATATATATATTGACAGAATATTAGATTAATTCAGTATTTTATTTGAATTTATGTTTATTAATTTTTAAATAAAGATAATTTTTATATATTCAGATGTTAAAAAGCAAAAAATCTTAATCATTTAGTATTCGGATCTTAATACATATCTTAATATTCAGATGTGTATTCAGGTTCCGGTGTCTTAGTCTTAATACACATCTTGATATTCAGATATTTATTCAGATTCAGACGTCTTAATCTTAAAAAAAATAAATGAGGCCTAAGACCCGCCCAGCATGTTTGCAAGGCGATGTCAATATGTTTAATCTACCTCCAAATCTGACGCTTATAAAAAAAGCCTTATGTAAAGCCTGGGGCATGGTTTTTATTCCTGCATTTTTATATTACTAGTATCTATGAACATGTGTTGCACATTAATAATGACACATGATTTAAATATTTATTTATATGAATAAACAATAAATTTTAATTAATGAGAGAAATTTTATACATATATATTAATACAATAATTATTTAAATACCGAAAAATATTATTACATTATCATAATACATGAATTTAAAATAGAAGGATATCATCAAAACTTACACAAACGATCAATTTTGTCATGTTAGTTAGATAATTATGTATTATAGTTTAAAAGTATTTAATGTGATGCTATCTTAACGAACCCTTCTTTGTGGATAATTTTTTTTTGGTGTATGTTTCCTCCTAATGCTTTGGTTGCTCTGCCTTAACCAGAACTATTATGTCGATCTTGATATCCCTCTTGAAAGTGCAACATACAGTTGTTCGTGCAAGAAAACATATTGCGATAAATATAGTCCAATATTTAGGATGTTTGTCCTTGTCCTTTATTTATTATATTTGCAAAACATAAGCATACTAAAAATTATTCATACAAATTTAAATGGATATTCCTTAGTTTCGAAAGACGAAAACTGAAGCACATTGACCAGTATCATATTTTTGCATGTATGGCGTTATTGTCAAAACTTCTATATACCATCTGTGTGCTATTACATAAGCTATTTGGCATATCTAAGTTTTTCAGTAGCATGACGGGCATATTTTTCTTCAAAATCAACCTATATACAATGGAAGATCAATTTTAAATTAATCTATTATATATAAGGTGTCACTAACATACGTAATAAATAATAAACTTGACAACAAACATGTATGGTAGAAGGTCATTTGGATTAAAGTATTTAAGTATTCTTCTTGGTAGTGATTATTGATATTATTTTCTGCCGAGTCAAAAATAGAAAAACATTTTGTTTTTACTATAGAATATTGCAATAAACATTTTATTTAGTTGATCAACATATTCATTTCTGCTAGCTAAGATATCTTTTTAATTCTATCATGTGATTTGCAAAATTGCGTTTTAATCTAATGATAGAAATATTTCTCTTCTTAAATGCACTACTATTATCATTGGGATTGATAACCAAGTGTCAAGAAAGAACTAAATCATCTTTTATTGGATGCTCTTTTTCGTTTCCAACATGAAGTAAGAAGCCACTAAATACAAGATCTGTTCTTACATTATATTTCTTGTCAGTTGAATCTTTTTCATTTGAGACCAAAAGTATAACTTTGGCAAGCTAACTTTTATAATCTCCGCTTTTGTCAATTTTGGAACTACTGATAGTACTTGACATAAATTACCTCCCAAACCATTAATTTTTCACCAAGTGATTCATTAGTATCCAATTATCTCTTGGACTCCGGGCAATTATTTCGATCGTTTGACATTTAGCTATAAGTGCTTCATCCCATATTATCATTTTTTCTTTCCTTATAAATTTAGCACCATTGCTCTGCTTTGATATATTGTGATGGTATTTAAGTTTTTTGAAGAGGTATATCAAATCTAAAGTGGGTGGCTTGCCGGGTACATATTCACCGCGGCATGCTGATCCGCGATTACTAGTGATTCCAACTTCATGTTCCCGAGTTGCAAAGAACAATCCGAACTGAGGCAATCTTTCCGGATTTGCTCCGCCGTACAGCCTTGCTTCACATTGTAATTGCCATCGTAGCACGTGTGTGGCAACCCATAAGGGCCATGTTGACTTGACGTCATCCCCACCTCATCATAAAATAGTTGTTGGTACACCACTTGCTATTATTGCTAAAAATATTATGCTTCTTGATATGATATTTGCAAGTAATGCATGACACAGAAATATTATTTCGATTCCACTAGAGGCATCTACAAAGAATAATCCCGTTATAACAGAGTCGACTCTTTATAATATAGTCTTGAAAGCTTGTTCTTGTTTAGGATTTAGCTTTAATTGTGCTTCCTCAGACACTTGTATAGCATTTTGATTCTTAATAATATACTAACCTTTTTACTTTGTGTTCTAACGCTCTTTTTATGGAATAAATTTATGTACCTTAAGATTTTTTCTAAACTTGAATAAGAATTTTACTCAATAAAATAAATTTAAAAAATAATTGAATTGGATTCTCTTGCTAAATGATTAATTAAAAGATTTAATTATTTAGTTTTAACATAAAAATTAATTTATTATATGTTGATTCAGATCTTAATATTAGTTCATCTCTTGTATTGCATATTTAATCTTAATTATAAATTTTTCACTATAAATTTTATTTTCAAAGAGTAAAAGATTGATATGACATTTCACTTTTAGATCTTTATATTTGTAGAATCATTAGTGGTATTGACTTGTACCAACTATTTTTTTTTTCTCTTTTCACACATTTACATCTTTTAATATTTTCTTAGTTATTGTTTAATAATTGGATATTTTTTAATATTACACGAAAAATTGATAAAATAATATTATTTGAGTAGGAAAATAGTTCAAATATAACATAAAAATATATTATCGTGGGGTATTTTTTTCTCAATTTCAACTCTTTATGCATTTCATTTAATATTACTTTTATCTTTTCTTTGTATTGGACATTGTGTTGGTAATGTATTGCCAATGCGAAGGATCCTTATGAAATTGATTTTATAAAACCTTCCTACATATTTTTAATAAGAATCTAGGTAGATAAAATTTTATTAATTTAAAAATCTTAAATATTAAAAATTAGCATAGAAGGTATTGTAGTCAAAAAATATGTTATTGCGGTTATGTCATTTTCTTATGAGTTCTTCCGTTTAATNATGCTGATCCGCGATTACTAGTGATTCCAACTTCATGTTCCCGAGTTGCAAAGAACAATCCGAACTGAGGCAATCTTTCCGGATTTGCTCCGCCGTACAGCCTTGCTTCACATTGTAATTGCCATCGTAGCACGTGTGTGGCAACCCATAAGGGCCATGTTGACTTGACGTCATCCCCACCTCATCATAAAATAGTTGTTGGTACACCACTTGCTATTATTGCTAAAAATATTATGCTTCTTGATATGATATTTGCAAGTAATGCATGACACAGAAATATTATTTCGATTCCACTAGAGGCATCTACAAAGAATAATCCCGTTATAACAGAGTCGACTCTTTATAATATAGTCTTGAAAGCTTGTTCTTGTTTAGGATTTAGCTTTAATTGTGCTTCCTCAGACACTTGTATAGCATTTTGATTCTTAATAATATACTAACCTTTTTACTTTGTGTTCTAACGCTCTTTTTATGGAATAAATTTATGTACCCTAAGATTTATTTTTAACTTGAATAAAAACTTTACTCATATGATGAATTTAAAAAATAATTAAATTGGTTTCTCTTGCTAAATAATTAATTAAACTATTTAATTATTTAGTTTTAACATAAAAAATAATTTGTTCTATGTTGATTCAGTTCTTAATATTAGTTCATCTCTTGTTTTGAATATTTAACTTAATTATAATTTTATCCACCATAAATTTTATTTCAAAAAGCAATACATTGATATGACATATCACTTTTAGATCTTTATGTTTGTCGAATCATTAGTGGTATTGACTCTTACTAACAATTTTTTTTCTCTTTCTCACACATTTATATTCGTAAATATTTTCTTAGTTGTTGTTTAATAATTGGGTATTTCTTAATATAACACGAAAAATTGATTAAAAAATATTATTTGAGTAAGAAAATAATTCAAATATAATATAAAAATATATTATCGTTGGGGTTTTTTTTTCTCAATTTTAACTCTTTATGTAGTCCATTTAATATTACTTTTATTTTTTCTTGATGTTGGACATTATGGAGTGGTAATATATTGCCAATTGAGAGGATTATGAAATTGATTTTGTTAAACATTCTTACATATTTTTAGTAAGAATTTAATAGATAAATTATATTAATTTTAAAAACTTAAATATTAAAAATTAGCATAAAAAGTGTTGTAGTCCAAAAAATAGGTTATTGAAGTTATGTTCTTTCCCTATGAGTTCTTCTGTTTAATATTTTAGGACTATTTTGGTATATTAATATTGTATTTATGCTTTTATAATAATATAGGCTCACCTTTTTCTAAATGAATTTGTATAATATAATATATTCTCAAATTAAATTAGTAATAGAACATTATAATACGTTTTCAAATTAAATTAGTAACATGAATTTTTGAGAAGTATATTCTAAAAGTAACAGGATTACATGACTAAAGATATTTAGCTGTTCAATTTTATACGAATTAGACAGCCCGAAAGTAATTGTACTAATAGGATTCTAGAGGTAATCATGTAGGATTCCTAACGTGTAGTATTATGTCCCAAAACAAATAAGATTATAAAGCTAATATCTAGAATTCTGGTTATGTTCTTTTATTATGAGTTATTATACTTAATATTATAAGATTATTTTTTGTAAACCAACATTGTATTCATACTTTTATAATTATAGGTAACAATCAGCATGAGTGTACTTCAATTATTTTATCGGATATTTACTACCTTTCACTAGCATTACTATTGAGTAACTCTACTTATTAGGTTTAGATGAGGCGCAAAATCATTTTTCCAGTTTTAGGATTAAGAGCTTGTTTGACCAAGCTCGTAGGAGGCGAAAAATACTTTTTTTTTGGTCAAAAATACTTTTTGAAAAAGTACTATTAAGCTGCAGTAGAAGTAATTTTTCTACTTTTGGGGAGAAGTTACAAATTCTAGCTTCTTCCAAAAAGCAGAAGCAGAAAATTAATTTGTTCAAGACAAAAATAACCTTACAATAAATTTATATTTTTCAAGTTGTCCCTCATTCCTTTTTCTTTTTACTTTTACTATACATGTCTTCTCTTTTTTTTTTAAATCATATTTTTATTCTCTTTCTCCTATTCCTAAGAGTGTATTTGAAATTTATATTGAATGATATATTTTGACATAATTAAATTATCATGTAAATAATTAGTAGTATCAAATACTCAATATTGTTGCTTTGGAATAACTATATTTATATTGACTGGAATTTTTAATATAAATTTTTACTTTACATTTTATATTTTAGTCAATTTTTTTATAATAAATGTTTAATTTTCTTTAGGTCCACAAAATTCTAAAACTACAAAATTGTGAGGGGGAAAAAGGCCTCACACAACTCTTACGAAACTTGTGTTATTTTTTTGACAATTGTTTAATTATTAAAATAAGATTTTTTTTTCTTTTGTTATGGTCAAAAATAACATATCAAACAAAAAAGAATTATTTTTAAAAAATATTTTAGTAAAGTTACTCATAGATTAATTTGGACTAAAAATCAATGTAATTTTAGATGAGCTGAGTTCAACAAATAAATAGGTCAATGATCGACCCAACCTTAAATGGATTGCGCGAGTTAAATAATTTGGGCTCAAATTGCCAACCCTACTGTCAAGTCTTGATATAGTTTCTCAACAAGATAAAATTCAAATCAAGCCATGGAGCCGTATTATTGGTGATCTAATTGCACTATTCATATTCCACTTGTTTATGCCATGCTAGTTGATGTGGCAAGGTTTAGTTCTTCAATACGTCAAAGATGGATTATCCAACACTTACATACACTTCAATCTCAATCAAGTTGAAGTCTGTCATATGAATCTTCGCAAACTTTATTGCAGCATTTAAGCTCATTTCAATTTAACATTTGCAATTAAAATGAAAAAGTAAAAGCAATACAAGATCTCTATAGATCTATATATAGAGTACAAATCTGATAAAACTAAGACTCTAAATAACATGCTAGAAAATGAAATCCTACAACACGTGGCACTACTAGAAAATTAAAATTTCCTATATTATTATTATGTAATTTTTCTTTTTCTTCACCATCTCACTCACTTAGGTGTTGTGTGCAATGTTTGCCACTTCATTTGCTTGCTGCCTTCACGATGGAGCATATACCATATAATAAGTGAAGTAACAATAGTTAAGCAAGTATTCAAATTGGATCAATCTTAGCATATTACTTTATTGTGTGCCCTATTTCTTTAGACATATCTGCCTGTCCAATATTAGTATATATTGTTTGGTCTGATAATTTTATATGGTTAGTGTATACAAATTAAACTTTTTCCCTGTGTAAAATTGTATTCCCAAATATATTGTTTGGTCTCATAATTTTATACTGTTAGTAATATTAGTGACCATCGTGTGCTTGGATAATTAATATTGAAGAAAATGTTTTATATTATTTGAAATCAACAATTTATTTTTAACAAACTTTTTTTTTTTGGGTTGAGAATGGAAATTGTTTCCTTGGATTTCTCATGTTATTACTTTTGGAAACCAAAATCTATTTTTTAAGCTAAATTATTTGTGTTTTTACCCTTGAGAATGGATATAAATATAAATTTGACTCCACGTAATTTTGAAGTGTTTAGTAGAATGTGATAGGGGATTCAATTTTCAATAAGATTTAGGGCCATTACTATTACACCCTGAGTGTTTGGATGGGGGGGGGGGGGGGGGGGG
>MCJB01039131.1:0-36606 GCA_002018475.1 Nicotiana obtusifolia | reverse complement strand
GTGAATAATATTATTTTGAAAAATAAATATTCATAAAAAATTGAAAATTATGTCAGCAAACTTTAATGAATTTTTTGAATATTAAAGATTGATACTGATGAGTATTATTAGAATAGTGCTATGAAGTTAAAAATTAAAATATTTCAGAAGAAGACAGGAGTTATTTTCTCTCACTCGATGAAATTTTTCTAACAATTAAACACAACTATTAACTTAATCATCAAATGATATTTTTCGTTATATCAAACACTCTAGTTTATTAATTTCGCCCATTTTGATGGGCAACTTTCATCCAAATACAATAGAACTTCTCTAAATTAATACTCGATAAATTAATAAACTCTCTAAGATAATATTTTTGGATTAATGGAGAAAATCACCGATTTCGATAAGATAATATATTTTCGGAAGACCCCTATATAAATATATGGTCCCATTAATATTATAAATTAATAATTCTTTAAAATTACAAAAATATCTAAGACAATATAGTGAAATATGATTCTAGTATTTTTTATTTTTTCTTAAAATTTTAATATAGTTGAAGCTCATTCTCTAACTTTTCTTATTGCATCCAAAAGTTTTGGTGTTTGATGTGTCATTGTTGATTTTGTGATACTTTTTAGATGAGAAGCCATTATTGGGTACGGTTTGAAGATTTCTATGTTGCTTGTATAGTTTATTCTCTCACCATCATACATTAAATATTTTTAGTAAAAATACAATAATATTTGATTATTAAAAAATAATGAACACTACAATGATCTATTAATTACAATGAATAAACAATGAACATTACAATGAATCATTTAATAATAAAAATATGACAATGAAGCATACATCATACATTGTACTTTCTGTATAATGAATTTATTTTTTATATTAATTCAATAAATATGATACATAATTGAGTAAGATACAATGATTTTGATGTAATAAAAATTAACCTTCATTGAATTTCGAAAATACTCTTTAAATTAAAAAATATTAATTTATCTATTAAATAATATCTCTACAAAATAATCATAATAATTTTTTATGGTACCGACAATATTAATTTAGAGAGGTTCTACTGTACACTAGTTTGCCATCTTTAAGTTGAACTATTAGGTCAAATAATGGGATCCTGGAAAATGAAGTATACTAATTATTACATAATTCATTATTATTTAATTGACTACTATTCAATTTCACAAGAGAGACAAGCAATTCTTAGTGCAGTACCACTCGTAATATTAAACAAGTGACTAAAACTTCAAAAATAAGAACTGTGGAGATGCTCTTAATTTAACTCGTAAATCTTTTCAAACTATTTTTCCAAGTAAATCTTTTTTGATATTTAGCTGGAGAGTAAACATTAATTTTTAAAGATTTGCCGGGTTGTGTTTTAATGAATTTTTAAATACTAAAAATTGATAATAATGACTATTGATGAGTTATATGAAGAGATTTTTTCGTTCCTATACAATATTTGAAATTTATTTACCTAAATTGTCCTAATTTTGTATATTACCCGTCCTAAACAAATATTGCTTATAATATACAATCCATTACTAATATCTTAAATTAAGGAATTCAATTACATCATTTTTCTTTTTTTTCTCCTCTCCTTTTTCCCTGTTCTCTGCCACCTCTATCCACCCAAAAGCATTTGAATATTGAATCCACAAATATTACTGATGCCTTCCTGTGTTTTTGTTTCAGTGAAACATAATGTGAACCCGAAAGAGATATTGATTCTTTATATCTTCTTTTCTTTTCCATTTTGCATAAGTAGGTATAGGGCTGAAAACATGAATCTTATGTTTATGTAAATTCTAACAACTCTAGCAACGTATAAACTAAAAAAAAATTCGTATAAATTTAATACAAATTTAATATATCTATAATAATATATATACTAAAAATAAATTTAATACAATTAATTATATAATATACAACTTATCTACAATATTCATACATTATTTTTACCCAATTAAATACATCTACAATATCATACAACTTAAATACAAATTTTATATAATATGTATTTTGTATATGATTTATATGTATTTTATATATGGTGTATTCTTCTTCCTCTCCGAAATTCCAATCAAAACTTCTCTTAAAATATAATTTTAATATATATCAACAACTTTATATAAAAGATAGTATTTATAACTTAATTATAAATTTCATACAACGATGCATACATTACACAATTTTTTTTCAACTTTCATATAACATTCAAATAAAAAAAATATAATAACAAACAGAATACAATTTAAATACAATTTACATACAACTATAATATAATTTCATAACTATTGTTTGTCATGTGTTCTTCTTCTACTTCTTCCTTTTCGGGTCTCAATCTGAAATTCAGCCAAAATCAAGTCTAATCTTTCCTAAACACCCTCAAAATTGAGATATAAACTCTAAAGAATATTCTCAATTGTTTGCAACAACACCTAATTCAAACAAATAATAGTTTTTGAAAACTCAAGTCAATGGTGGAGAGTCAAACACCTTCAAATTTATTGATTGATAATTTCAATTCGAACACCAATTGTGCAACATGAAAGAAAATTGCTAAGTTAAAGTTCTATATTAAAACAATTAAAATTCATTCATGAATTCCCTAAAAAAAAAAAAAGAGGATTAAAAGGAGAGAAAAAGGAAGGGAGAAAAATTGGGGAAAGAATAGAGAAGGAGAGAAGAGAGATGGAGAGAGAGAGAGAGAGAGCAGGGATGGAAAATAACTGATTCTCTATTCAATTCCTAATATAAAGGGATACTCATTAATACTATCTTGTATATAATTGGTAAATTGTATATGTCCATGTAATTAAGCTAAAACTTGATTAGGGAGGGTAATAAAGTTTCATATGTAGTATAGGAAGGTAAAAATCCCTTACAAAGAAGTTAACTAGAACCGTCAATATGGGCTTGACCCGCCCAACCCAGCCCAATCCGTGATTTAATTGGGTTGAGCTAAGATTTTTAGAACCCATTTAACAATGAGGCTTTTAAGCCTGGCCCATGTAAGTCCGTGGCCCATGAGGCTTGATTGAGGTTGGACTGGGTCGGCCCGTGGGTTTAATAATGTATTTAATTAAAATTTTAAAAAAAAATAAAAAAGAATAAGGAACTAAAAATAACAAGAAGAGTAGTCCAATCTCAAGTTAGTAATATTTTTTATGTGAATATATATATTTTTCGTTTTTAAAATTTTAGTTGATTCTTAATGTTTAACTAATTAACACGGCATATAATTATAGATTTAAATGAAGATAAAAATGATATCTTTGTTTCACAAGAGGATTCAAATATGCTTGATGAAGATGATTTTTTGGTATATGCCACGAGCACCTTTAAAATATTTTTGAGTAGTTTATTTTGGTATGTTATCTAGTTTTTTGTATTTTATAGTAATCTATTGGAACAGTGTTAAAAATTTATTAAGTTTTGCAGAAGCTTTCTATCCAACAAGTATGTTTTTTGGCTTGTAAATATATTTATTTTGCATTTTTGGTTAAGATTTAAAATTTAAAATAAAAATTAATTTCTAAAAATAGTGAGCCGGCCCGTGACCCATGTAGGGGCGGATTGGGCTAACCATTTTAAGGCCCATTGAAATAGTGGGCCGACCCAGCCCAAGCCGTCAAATGCCAAAGCCTGTGTAGGTTGGACTAGACTGGACTGGGCCAGCCCATATTGACAACTCTAAAGTTAACAATTGAGATACGCGTGTTATTTGGTCTGAATATTTCCTCTTTGAAAAGTATTTGTTCTTATACAACCAAATATCAAATTGATTTAGTATGCGTTTGGTTTTAAATTTTGTTGAAGTTTGAAAAAAGAGAGTTTTTTTCAATTTTTGGAAGAAGGCCTAAACCAATTTTTGAAACTATTAAATTCTTTTATAATTTTTTTTCCAAAAACTATTCAAATTCATGTATAGGGTAAAGTCAGTTCATATTAAATACTCGAATAATATAGCATCGTGTGGAACCGGAGACAGACGAAAAATGAAGCAAGTGGAAACCAAGACAGGAGACAGACGAATATTTGCCACCCAATGACATTCAATGAAGGATATTCTTCATTATTAAATACACAATCCGTTACAGAGAATTTTGGCATTTATAGCCTGCTCTTATACATTCATTAATGGCCCTCATAATTGTCATTTAAGAGAGGCTTGATCCTAGGACTTTTTTCCCTAGGTGTAGCTATAAATAATGACTTCAACAACCATTATAAGACACGAAAATCTGATAAACTCATGCTACACACTATTCTAAGCTCAATAATACTTATTTTCTGTCTATCAATATTCTTATTGTTGTCTTCGGAAGCCATGCTCCCGGAACTAAGTTGTTTGCTGTCTTACCTCGATTTCAATGCTAAGTCTTATATTTTATTTAATTTATTTATTATTTTGGGATCGAATTGATTCGCTTGTCTATAAACCACATTATAAATTCAACTCTACCGTTTTACAGGTAAACGGTTTGGCGCCGCCGTGGGGCTTAGACATTTGCGTAATTAAGTTGATCCTTGCATCTATTACTAATCTGTTTGATTTCTCGTTTCTTAGCAAAAATCGTAAAATATGGCAGATAACGATGTCAACATCGCACATAACGTCGAGGCACAAGGAAATCTACCTCAACACGGAGATTCGATTAGTGATACCCACAACGAGGAGGACGTAGCCATGCCAGTCCATGACGGGCAATATCCACGACATGTACGTGAGACGACTCCTGATGATGCCGAAGACGAGCACGTTGCAAAAACGATAAGGATTTTGAGAGAACAACAAACGTCCATCATGGGCCATCTCTCACGGAAAGACCAGGCCATGACAGAATTGAGGCAAGCGTTATTGGGTGCTCCCAACGACGCGAATGAAAGAGGTCTAGTTCCTCTCAGTGCTCCCACAAATCAAACAGCACAAAGGGTTGACAATAACACCCCGAAGGGAGAGGTCGGCTTCAATGGGGCCGGGGAGAACAACAGTGGATCTAGTAACCAATGGTAATGATCATTTTAAAATCGAGCTCATGCGGTTTATGAGCAAAATAAATGCCCGAATGGATCAAATTCCGGGTGCACCGACAATGTTGAAAGGACCGGACTCAAAGAAATACACCAAGCTTCTGTTCAAACCGAGCGTGACACAAAAGTTAATCCTGAAGTGGTTCAAAATGCCAATGTACCAAAATATGAGGGACTTCGGATCCTCAAGAACACGTCACCACCTACACAACGGCGGTAAAAGGAAATGACTTAGCTCTGCATGAGATTGAGTCAGTTCTACTGAAGAAGTTGGGGGAAACCCTCACGAAGTGGGCCTTGACATGGTATTCACTTTTACCCGAACAATCAATAGATTCATTTGAGATGCTCACAGATTCTTTCATCAAGGCCCATGCCCGAAAGACCGACATATTCAGAATTGTGCAAGGAGAGTCTGAATTGCTGCGAGAGTTCGTGTCCAGGTTTCAGAAGGAAAGGATGCTTCTAGACATCATGCAAGATGAATGGGCAGCTGAGGCATTTACTAAGGGGCTGAACCCGAGGAGCTCCGACGCTTCCTGAAAACTGAAAGAAAGCTTGTTCGAGTTTCAGGCAACTACATGGGTAGATGTCCACAACCGCTATGAATCAAATATAAGAATAGAAGACGACCAACTCGGTTTCCTGGCATCAACCAAAGGTCAGGATTGAGAAAAGAACAAGGAGAAGTCGAAGGATGATTTTGACACAGATCGTCGATCTTCTAAGGCCGATTTTTGCCTTACAAAAGGGCCGAAGGAAGTTGCAGAGGTTTTCGGTTGGCGGAAGGTTCACTACAGACATGACCACCTGACCGCGGCCGAAATAACAGATCATTGCAAGACAAAGAGATATCAGGCTCCCAGGATTCCGCCTACCCAAGAATGTCCGAGTATAATTTCAGTTTCAGCATAGAGTTGGTATCATCGATGAGGAACATTAAGGAAGCATGTTTTCCGAGGCCTATGAGATCCGATCCGAGTCAGAGGAATCCTAATCTGTGGTGTGAGTATCATAGGACTAACGGCCATTGGACTGGGGACTGCCAACATCTGCGCGAGGAGGCAGCGACATTGCTAAAAAACAGCCATCTTACAGAAATCTTAAGCGACCGAGCTAAAAATAACTACGGCCGCAACCTGGATAACACAGAACCCCCGAAGATAGGAGAAGATCCTCCTCGACTAACGATCAACATGATTTCCGGGGGGAACGAGATTAATGATGTAACCTTTTCAGCAGCAAAAAAGACAAAGGTATTGGTGATTCATGGAAAAGACTCCGGGAAGTCGCCGAGGACGATATCACCTTCATAGAGGTGGATGCCGATGGACTCCTACTACCGCACAAGGATGCCCTGGTAATTTCTCTTGATATTTTAGATTTTAAAATTAAACGTGTTTTGGTGGACCCAGGAAGTTCAACCAATATCATTCAATGGAGAATGCTGGAACAAGTGAAGCTAACCGGAAGCATCATTTCAGCCACAAAGCTCCTCGCTGGGTTCAACTCAGTAAGTGTGACAACTCGATGGGAGATCTTGCTGCCCACAAACGCCGAAGTGGTCATGAAGACTACCTGTTTGAAGTAGTAGACGACAACATGGCCTACAACATTATTCTTGGCAGACCATGGCTACGCGAGACGAAGGTTGTGCCATCGACATACCATCAACTTCTGAAATTCCCAACTCCAGAGGGAATTAAACAAATAAGAGGAGATCAACCGGCAAGGTAGATAAACACGACTCGGTTTCCAACAGTAAAAGGAATGAACATGCGGCATAGCAATTACAAGAGTCGACGCCTGCTTCCGGACCAAACAACATCGACAAAGGGGAGGAGTCATCGGAATCCTATCAGGTACAAGGTATTTCCAGGTACCGGAAGAAACGGATGCAACTAATTCCGCAGCAGAATAACTTGAACAAATCACATTGTTCGAGAAGTTCTTAGAGAGGAAGTTCCACTTGGGGACAAAATTAAACCCCGAGCCCAGGTCAGGATTTATAGAATTTTTTAAAATTATTGTTGATTGTTTTGCATGGTCGCATGCGAATATGATAGGTATTCCGCAAGAGGTGGCCATACACAAGATAACCCTGGACCCCAACATCCCTCCAGTAAGGCAAAAGAAGTGCCTGATTGTCGAAGTCAGAAACAGGTTTGTCAAAAAAGAGGTAACTCAATTGCTTGATATCGGTTTAATCCGGGAGGTAAAGTATCACAATTATTTAGCTAACATAGTAGTAGTTCGAAAAAGAAGAATAAGTTTTGCATGTGCGTGGATTATGAAGATCTGAATAAGGCAATGCCCAAAAGACTCGTTCCCATTGCCAAACATTGATCAAATGATTGATGCAACAGCCAGGCTTGAGTTGCTGAGTTTCCTCGATGCCTATTCTGGGTACAACCCAATCAAAATGAACTCGGAGGATCAGGAAAAGACTCCGTTCATAATAAACTTTGGCACATATTGCTACAATGTGATACATTTCGGGCTTAAAACGCCAGATCCATTTATCAGAGGCTCGTGAACAAAATGTTCGAAAAGCAAATAAGGAAAACAATGGAAGTTTACATAGATGATATGCTAGTTAAGTCTTTGAATGCATGTGACCATCTGAAACACCTCCAAGAAACCTTTGACATCCTAAGGAAGCACAACATGAAGCTCAACCCCGAAAAGTGTGCATTCAAAGTCAGCTCGGGTAAATTATTGGGTTTCTTGGTGTCATAAAGAGGGATCAAAGTCAATCCCGATAAAATTTAAGCCACCGAGGACATTCACGACTAGCTGAAAAATATGAAAGACGTCCAAAGGTTAACTGGAAGACTGGCCGCTCTAAGCAGGTTAATTTCCCAGTTTTCAAAAAAATGCCATTCTGAAGAAGAAGAAGAACAACTTTGAATGGACTTCGGAATACCAAAAGTCCATAAAATACCTGAAAAAGTATTTATCAAGCCCTCCATTACTATCAAAACCGGAGGAAGGTGAACAGATGCTAATTTACTTAGCGGTCTCGGAGGTAACGGTAAGTGCCGTTCTAGTCCGGAAAGATAAAGGTATGCAATCTCATGTCTATTATGTTAGCAAAATATTAACGGGAGCGAAAACTTGCTACCGCACCTCAAAATATTGGCATTAGCTCTCGTAGTTGCCTCTCGAAAGCTTAGGCCTTATTTTCAATGCCACCCTATAGCCGTAGTGACAAATTTCCCCTGTGAAATATCCTTCACAAACCTGAATTATTAGGTCAACATGCCAAGTGAGCAGTCGAAATGAGTGAATTTGATATCAAGTATAAACCCAGGACTGCGATCAAATCGCAAGTTTTGGTCAACTTCGTGGCCGATTTTAGTCTGCACTGATACCTTTGGCCACCAAAGAAGCATAGGTGGTGTCGGAAACGACATCAGAAGTCTGGACCTTGTTCACAGACGAAGTTTCCGACGTGAAAGGGTCTGAGCTCGGGATAGTATTAATTACGCCCTCGGGAGAAACCATGAGGCATGCCATAAAAACTCTTTCATTAACTAAAAATGAGCCGAGTATGAGGCTTTGATTGCAGGACTTGAACTGGCACGAGGGCTAGACTTCGAGGTCATTGAAATAAAATGCGACCAACTGGTGGTAAATCATGTAGACACCAAATAGGAACACATGCAGTAATATGTGGCAAAAGTTCAGACTCTGCTTGCACGGTACAGAGAATGGTCAATCACCCATATTCTGAGAGAAGAAAACACATAAGCAGACGCACTGGCCAATATGGGCTCGTCCACGAAAATGAAGGGATCAGATTCCGGTATGATCGTACAGCTCATGCATTCGGTATTGGATGTGGACAATTATTATAAAGTAAATGCGGCCAACTTGGTCTTGGACTGGAGAAATGAAATCACCGACTACCTTGATCATGACAAACTTCCTGAGGACCTGAAGGCATCCCAGGCACTCCGCACCAAAGCAGCTCGCTATAGCTTTAAAGGAGGCCAGTTGTATAGAAACTCGTTCCAAGGCCCGTTGGCCCGATGTTTAGGAGCCTCCAAGGATAATTACATTATAAGAGAGGTTCACGAAGGAATCTACAGAAATCATTCAGGCGCAGATTCATTGGTGTTAAAATTAGTGAGGGCCGGTTACTACTGGCCCTGATGGAACAAAATGCTAAGGCGTTTGTTCAAAAATGCGACAAGTATTAATGCCACGTGCCGTTAGTACACCAACCGGCAGAACTATTGCATACAATATTATCTCCATGGCCATCCATAAAATAAGGGATGGTCATAGTTGGCGCGCTGCCGCCAGCTCCCGTTAAGGTAAGGTTCCTTTTGATTTTAAGTGACTACTTCTCTAAGTGGGTTGAAGCAGGTCATTACCAGAAAATAAAACGCTGAGTGATCGATTTCTTGTGGGAGAACATAAATTTGCAGATTCGAAATACCGAAGGAGATAGCCTGCGACAATGGGCCATAGTTTGTAGGCGCAAAGGTCACAAAATTCCTTGAGGATTTGAGAATCAAAAGCATCACATCATCACCAAACAATCCGAGTGAAAATGGCCCAGCGGAGTCGACAAACAAGGTGATTATTCAAAACCTCAAAAGGAGATTGGAAGAAGCCAATGGCAAATGACTCGAAGAGTTACCGAAAGTGCTATGGCATACTGGACAATGGCCAAGTCAAGCACGGGAGAGACACCTTTTTCTCTCACATACGAAGCATAAGCCCTGATCTTGAAGTGGGAGGATCTGCCATGAGATACTTCCGGGCGGACGAAGAAACAAACAACAAACCATTGCTAGTCAAATTGGAGCTGCTTGACTGAACACAGGGACTTCGCACACATAAGGATAGTGGCCTAGAAATAAATAATGGAAAGACACTATAATCGAACAGCCAATCTCCGTTATTTCATAGTGGGAGACTTGATTTTAAGAAAAGTGACTCAAAACACCCGAGAGCTCAACGCAGGGAAGTTGGGTCTGATGTGGGAAGACCCCTACTGGGTTTCAGCTGTCACCGGAAAAGGATCATATGAACTGGAAAACCTAGACGAAGTAAAATTACCGAGCAACTGGAATGTGGCACACCTCAAAAGGTATTATTGTTGATGACCACCGCTTATACTGAAAGTATGTGCTACACTCTTTTTTTCTTCGTCCAGTTTTTGTCCCAAATTGGTTTTTCTGGAAAGGTTTTTAACGAGGTAGCAACGGAAAGCATACTACGAAGGAAACGCCATCAGCAGAAATAAGACCTTTAAATGACAAGGCTTGGAAACAACAAACCACTGTGGGATAGTTAGATAGTCTTTGGCTTGATAGGAAAGTTCCTAACAGGAAACAAAGCTTTCTATCATACCAAAAGTTATTCGACCGTTCACGAGTGCTTTTTCATTACATGTCGTTAGGGGTTGTTAGATAATCTTTGGCTCGGTTAGCAAAGTTCCTAACGAAAAATGAAGCTTGCTATCAGACCAAAGATTATCCAACCATTCACTACTGGAATCATCAAAGAAGCAAGACTTCCAGTGCTCCAACTCGCATTCTTCACATTCGAATACTAGGGGGGATGACATGAGAATATGACAACTTGATTGCCACAGAAATCGGGACTATGAAATTCGGGAAAACAAATGTCTCATTGGGACCGGGGACTGCGCATTCAGCCCCGTAGAAACAAGTTGTAAAAATTAGCCACAAGTAATGGAAACTTTTTTTTTCCAGCAAAACAAATGCTTATGTACTTTTGAAGATAGAAGGAATAAAACAAAGCCCATTAATTTTATATCTTGTTTCTTGTCCAAACGATGAATTTATTTTTCATTCGAAATTTAATCAAGTACTTCAAATGTGAGTGCTAGAATGAACAGGAGATGTCCTATTTTCAAAAGCACCATAAACATAATAGAGCCCTCTCTTATGGAACCCTCACAGTAGAGGGTTGGTTCAGGAAGAGATTTTGCCCAGAACCCAAATCCTATCATGAAAAAATGCACCCGAAGCCTTGATCAATTCGACGCAAAAAAGTAAACTTTGCGCAATGCTAAACGAAAAAGCGCTGTTCTATATCAAGCGTCTAAAGTAGCACAAGTATAAAAGTATGAAGAGAAAACAATAAAGGACAAAGAAAGCAAAAAACTAAACTATTGCTTCACTAGAACTCGAGGGAAGAGAAACATCTGCGCCCACAGGAAAAGTAGGCGAATTTGTCTTTGGCTCGAGATCTTGGCCTTCATCATTATCCTCCTCAAGTTCCTCCTAGGTCCTCGAGAACTCATAACCGGAACCAGAAGAATTAGTTGCATCGGGCCGAGCCGGGAGGCGCCTTCGAGCAGTTAACTCCAGCTCTCGGGCCTTGGCGATTCCGGCATCAAAATCAATGACGTCTGCCTTGGCCTCTTCCCAGGTTTTTCTCCTTATTCTATTCATAGAGTATGTTTTCTAAATAGTGAGGGAATTCGCTTGGCGTTGGAGTTCTGATTTAAGCCAATCAACCTCGGTCAAAAGGCCATCTCGCTCGGATCTCATGGCCTTAAGGCTAAGATCAAGGTAACAAATAGTAGTTATATGAGCCTTATTGTGTTCCATGACCCGCTTATACTTATCCTCCATCTGGGCACGTTTCTCCTTAGCAACAGTAACCTCTTCAGCTTTGGAGTTCAAGGCTGCCTCCAAGTTATTCAATCTCTCAGTAGAGGCAGCCTCGTGCTCAGCAGCAGGAAGTACAAAATTTTGGACCTCAGACCATTTAGTCTTGGCTTCTTGAAATTGTACACTTAACTGGGAGGCTTCTTGGCTAAGGGTCATCACTTTCTGCTCGCTCTACCGCAACCAAGCCTCCAACTCACCGGCTTCAGGAACTTGTGCATCCAATGTCGAGAGGCGAGCAACAACTTGGTCCCTCTCGGCCAACAGTTGATCCCGCTTGGACATAAGCTTTTCTTTATCAAGGATCAAGTTTTGAAGGCCCTCAAAAGTAAGGAAGTTGGCCTGGAAGCAAAAACCTAAGTTAGAAATCCTATGATTACAAATCAAGAGAAAATAGACAACAAAGAAAATGAGTAGCATACCGCTGCTGCATTGTGCATGTCATAATTTGTCATACACTCCCCCAAAAGAGAGTGTACATTCTTCTTGTCTTTCTCTGAAGCCACTGGTTTCAGGTAATTGGCGAATTCCACTGAACGGGACAGCAGATGGCACTCGGTAGAGATTAAGAGGAAGACACTCCTCCTCCTCTGGGGATCTGGAAAGGGGGATAAATAGTTGTGCCCCAAATTCCCATGGTCCAGGGACTGAGTAGGAGGACATCCTTCTCTCGGGTGCCCGCGGCCGGTGGGGTGATGTAGCAGTTGCTGGTGACGAAGGCATAACCAGTGTGGAAGGAGATGAAGCTGATGGTATTGTGGGTTGAGAAGCAGCTGCGGCAAAGGCATTGTTGGTTGTAGGTTGCTCATCAACCGAAGACGGAAGAGGCCCAGTACTCAGCCTTATAGTACTGGGAGCAACCGCTGGAACTGAAAAGGGAGAATTGGCATTCTCCATAAAGTCATACTCTCCTCAGAGCGCTTGGCATCGTCCTCGGTTGGGGTAATAAGCTCTTTAGATTGAGCATCATGTTGAGCTAATGAAGGTCATTTACTCCTTTGTAGGGAAGCCCCTTCGTCACTGGCTTCCCCATCCTCATCAACCACCACAATTACAGTGGCTGGCTCGGGTACGACTTTCTTTACCTTTTTATTTTTTCTCTCGGCCGAGGAAGAGCACCGCCTTTATGGTTGCTTGCTCTCCGGCCGGGGACTTCGAGAGGAAGCACTTGCACCGGAAGCGGATCAGGTGGCACCTGTTCGGGTGGAGGCCTCCTTCAGCAACCTCACAGCCTCTGCGGGATCAGCCAAAATATCCTCCTCATGGATGGTAACAGAGCCTTACAGAAGACCTGAATTTAATGGAAATAAAGTTAACAATTTTTCTTATACACCAAAATGAGATAAAGACAAGATTAGTTTCACATGTTAACTTACCATTATTTTGGCCTTCCACCCGTATTTAGGGGCCAGTTCTTTCCATTGGTGGATCTCAGGCGTGGTAATGCTCAGCATCTTCTGAACCTACTGGTCCAAGCCTTCAACCCTTGGTGGTGTCCACCAGGTTGCTGAAATAGTGAAAAGAAAAGGACCAATAACAACACGAAATAACCTTTTTTGAGAAAACAGATAGGATTTAAACTTATGTGACGATATCCCTGGTGGTAACAACAACAAACTGCTCCATCCATCCTCGGTCGATGTCGTCATCCATGTTGGTGAGCAAAGCATGATGGCCACGTTTGCTAAAGTTTATTACACCCCCACGGAAAATCTTGGGGGAGTAGAGGTTCACCATGCGAGCCAAGGTGAGTTCTTCCTTCGTCTCCTGGCACAACCGCCGTTGACAGGCTACCACTCACCATACCGAAGGGCCCACCTGTACCAAACAAATCTGGTATTTGTGGAACAACTCTAAAATCACGGGGTCAATTCCCCTGCTCAAAGAAAATGCACCTAAAGTAAATGAGTACTTATAAACATACATAAAGCCCTTGTTGGGGAAGGTTACTCGCTCCACCAGTTCGGGAGCGATGATGTTCAGATCATGGTGATCACAATCCTCCTTCATAGCAGGAATGCTAGAAGGACGGATGGAAGAAGGGTACATGCCAACAGCCCATGTACGAGAACTTGTAGAAGGAAACTTCTCTTCGAAGTCCTTGGATGTGTTGAGTCTTCAAGGAATGATGGTGCTCACCGTATGAGGGTCAACATCAATAGTGTTTTCATTATTTTTAAGTGAACTTGAGTTCTTGGAAGAGGAAGCCATGGTTTACAGAAGGTAATAAGAGTCTTTGAAGAAAATGATTAAAGATGGATGAAAGCAAGAAAGAGCTGAATGCAAAGAAATTGAGAGAGTTTGAAGAACTGTGAAGTGTAAAAAAAGAAGAATGGGGCGTATAAGTTAAAAAAAATAGGCGGCTAAAATCGTTGCCATGATTACCTCAAGAACCAGCAAAAATATTGTTAAATCGTGGAGTGATGCGTGTTCGAGGTATTAAATGTGGAGAGACGTGCGTCTAATCAAGCATCAGAAACTCTTCAGAAGGGATCTGAAAATTTCCCGCCAAAAAAGAAAACTTCACCAACTTCTCGATGACACAAAGATGTACCACTGAGAAGCAGGGGGACTATCTGTATAGGGTAAAGTTGGTCCATATTAAATACTCAAATAATAGAGCGACACTTGAAACCGGAGACAGACGAAAAATGAAGCAAGTGAAAACCAAGACCGGGGACAGCAGCTTCAATTGGCATTGGGCAGACGCCGAAAGGAATATTGCTAATAAGGACAAACGAATATTTGCCACCCGATGACATTCAATGAAGGATATTCCTCAGTATTAAATACACAATCCGTTACAGACAATTTTAGCAATTATCGCATGCCCTTATACATTCATCAATGGATTGTCATTTAAGAGGTGTTTGATCCTAGGACCTTGTTTCCTAGGTGTAGCTATAAATAGTGACTTCAACAGCCATTGTAAGACACTAAAAGTCTGACAAACTCATGCTACACATTATTCTAAGCTCAGTAATATTTTATTTTCTGTCTGTCAATATTCTTACTGATGTCTTTGGAAGCCTTGCTCCCGGAACCAAGTTGTTTGCTGTCTTACCTCGATTTTAATGCTAAGTCTTATATTTTATTAATATAATTATCATTTTGGGATCGAATTGATTCGCTTGTCTATAAACTACGTTATAAATTCAACTGTACTGTTTTACAGGTAAACAATTCCATGAACAAATATTATTTTAATCTTTTTCGAAAAGTCTATACCGAATACATATGTACATCTCCTTATCTACCGGTAACTACATGATAATGACCTCATCAATTTCTCATTTTTCCTTTTATTTTTATTTTTATGCAAGGTTTATTTTATTTTATTTTATTTTTTCATCGAGAAAAGAACAAAATTACACTGTCCAGCATACCATGAGCTTGTTGTACTGTTCCCTGTCTGCCAGGCGTATATTATTGGCCAGAACCCCACTAAACAAAGGATGTATATGATGATACAAAAATGTTAATAGATTATTAAAAAAATAAAATTAGAAACAAATATTGCCACCTTCTAGTTACCAAATGACCTTTTCATGTGATAGTATAATTGCGTGTTTACTAGGGGTGTCAATGGTTCTCTTCGGTCATTTATTTTATAAATTTGTACTATATTAATTTTCAGTTATTCTATTATGTATAATCAAAATTAGACTATTCGAAACCGTCCCAATCATATCGGTTTCTCTTCGGTATCGGTACGGTTCGGTAAATTTTCAGTAATTTTTTTAAATGTCATGTAAAAATTACTAGTAGAAGTAGAATGCAATAACATACGTACTTTTATAGGACTTAGAAAAATTTTGTAGATAGTTTTACAGTTTAAAAGATGATAAATTAAGAAAATATAAAATATGGCTAGAGTAAGATCCATCAACTTTTCTTCATCAACCTAAAAGAAACTAAATAAAAAAAAAAATCACACGAGTGGAAAGAAATTAACCAAGCTAGGATTCAAGAATAATGTCTATATAAGATCAAAAATTCAAAAAGATAAATCTAAAGCATACGAAACGAACCATATTCAATACAATATTCAATACATTGTAGTTTGCTACTCATAATCGCTATAATACCTTGTATCTTGCTGGTGAATATGCTAGAAATAATTTAGTTTCAATAGGAGTAGCATAATAGGTTTGTGAATTATGATTTTGAATTTAACTACTTGTTGGCTTGTAACTGCTTCATAATTCCAAAGCCTAGGAAAATTTAATGCTTTTTTATTTTAAAACTTAATATATAAATATATTTTTCACATTGTAAATTTATTCGGTACGGTTCGGTATTTTTTCGATTTATTTTCATGAAATAAAAAACTAACCTTAATCATCGATACGGTTATAGATTTATATAAAAACCTATGATTTTATTAAAAGAAACCTAAAAATCAATTCGGTACGGTACGGTACGGTTTGATCGGTTTAATCAGTTTTTAAATATCCATTGACACCCCTAACTTTTACGAGGACAGATTGGTCAATTTTCTCCAAGGGAGATTGCTAGTAGCCACTCATGGTCAGACATGAACCGAGCTAGAGTTTAGATTATGAGTTCGATCGACTCCAATAGTTTTGGTCTAAATATTTATATTTGTTTTTTTAAATTTATTGGATATTAATTTAAAATAATAACAATTTAAAATAACTAAAATCTCGAACTTATAAGTTTTAAATCTTAGCTCCACTTCTTGACGTAGATTAGCTAGGTTTGCAATGGTGGAACAAATGTTGGAGTAAGGTGGTTTACCATCTGCTAGATTATTGTTCAAAACATTTTCCATTTGAAAGCCATTACTTAGTTTTATCTCGTAAGAATATAGAGTAAGATACAAAAGTGGATGGACATTTAAATATCTTGCAAATCAATGAGATTTATTTTCATCATTAAATCATGTTTCCCTGAAATTTTGACTTTTGAAAAACGAACTTAATATAAGACCAAAAAACAAATCATAGGAAGGAGAGAATATATTTTTGACATTTTTCTTTTGCCTTCTCGACAACCAAAAGGTAAGGGTTAAGACACAAAGAGCAAGTGCAATTCACCCGATCTTGAAAAAATTGAGATGTTCTATTTATCGTCGACATCGCATGGCCCACGACAGATTCAATCCATAAAATAATTAAATCCTTATGATAAAATATAAAATAAGACGATGAATTGATGAGCAAGAAGAGAAAGATATATTAATTGATGGCCGCTTGTGGGCTTGAGTGCTCGGAGCTTGATTACAGAGGATTCAATTGTTAGTACTGTATTTATAAAATAATTCTCGAAATCGAAATAACAAAAATATAAGAATGTACAAGAAATATAAATTAATCTAAGTCTACTGAATTCACAGAGTTTCCTTAAGAAACTTATTCCTTTTCTAGTATTTGATGGTTAGGATTATTTTCTCCGAAGATAAACGGATTACACACTGATGTAGCGGTACTTCAAACCCCAGTGTTCAACAAACACAAATGGCGGTAGCAAGCACACTTACTTTGTTTATTTTGTAAAAAAACAATGCAAAAAGAAAGAAGAGAATTCAGAATTTTCGTAAGAAAAATATGAGGGAATGGCCTGGTATTTATAGCCAACAAGTTGGATTTAACCGAAGAGGTGGAACTCTTCCAGATGACTGTGCGCATAAAACGACTATTACGTAAATGTCTATTTACGCAAAATAAAACGAAAAATTCATACCGGAGGAAATTTAAATTGCCGTTTAATTTGGATTTAAAATATTAATTTATCTATTTAATAATAAATTTGGTCCAAAAAATCAATCAGATCTTTGATCGAAAGCTGAAGCTGAGCCGAACGAGCGACAACGACGGCGCGAGGCTTGACTTCTTCTCAACTCTTTAGGAGCAAGAAGAAGTGCAACTATATATATACCCAACAAATGAGCTTTTCTCTTCCAATATGGGACAATGTTCCTTTGTAACGGAGGGAAAATCAAATTTTATTTTTTCCTCTATTTCCCATTCACCTCAATTTTTAACATAAAAACCAGCAATCCCTCACATGAATAGAGAATGGCTATACAACGAAAATATGTATGAACCAGATCTAAATTTAAGAATAAAGTTGGGAAGTTCCAGAGCAATCCCCCATTGAATTTTTGGTCTGCTAAATTTCAGGATAGTGGGGCTCGTTCTTGTAGATAAAATAAATCCTTGATTGGAGAGCCTAGGGAATCTTTGAGTAATTTAACTTTACCTTGGGTCTGGAGATTCGCACTGTAGGGTCCAGTTAGGATAATTTATTCGATCCTAGTGACTCTCATTTAGATCTTGCCCCTCCATTGAAACTCACAATCCTTCAGGATTTTGTACCTTCGAGCAATGTCGACAAACATCGTATCACGATCGAGATTCTTAAAGTAGTGGACCTTTTAGGATCCCCGAAGAGAGAATCTACATAGTTGAAGGAGATTGCGGGTCCTTTGGAAACAAAGAATGAAAGGTTTATATGATGTCGCCCTTGTCAATGATCTGCTACATTACACTTTTCAAGTATGTTTCTTTTATCCTCCTTTCTACTTCTGTTGAAACTTTCTTCTTTGATATTAAGTATTGTATCGTGTTTTTGTGCAGAAAAATTTGGTTTCAACCCAAATTAAGGGGAGACATATACTTCGTTTTTGTTAGAATGAGAAATCTTGTACTGTTGGAGTTTAGAAGTGGATTTCGAGAGGTGAGATTATTATTTTGGTTATGATCAGTGAAAGTATGTAAAGAATTAGATAGTTGATTGCAGGATCTCCGGTGGGTGACTTGAGAAGATTTGTGCTTGTTCGAGCTTGTGGATTATAGTATTTGAGTGTTGTAATATGTTTAGGTGGAATAATATATCCTTCTCGGAGATCTTGGTTCGGGGAGTATGGCTTAAGAGGTTGGTGGCATTATTTTTTGAGTGTTGGGGGTAATGGACAAGTTAAGTAAGGACTTTAGAAACTCAAGAATTTGTATATTAGATGCATTGGGTTCTGCGAGGTTGTAGCTGATCACGAGTGATGTAGTTGGTAATTAGATTAATAACGGTTTGCATGTGTATATTCGCAATTGAGGCCAATGAGTTAGAGGTTTTTTGTGTCAACGACTAAAGCTAGAATGGGTTCTTATTGGCTGATGGAAGGTTTATTATTACTCAGAATAATGTGAAATTAGTTTGAGTGTCCACCGGTAGGACGGTTGATGAGGTGTGTTCTACGGCGGGTCAGATTTTCCTATACTATGCAAGGTGTCATATGGGTGTATCATCCGGAAGAGTTAGGGGTTGTTTGGTAGGGTATATAAGAATAGTGCTGAATAAGGTGTATTAGTAATGCAGAGATTAGTAATACAAGCATTAGTGATGCAGAGATTATTTCTTATCTACTATTTGGAATGGTGTATTAAAAATTAAAATGCATTGCATAATTTTTAAAAAAATTAGTTATTTACAAAGATGCACCCTATATTTTTTAGCTTTAAAAGACTTTAAAGAAAATATTATCTTTAACCAAGCTAATGCATGCATTAATAGCCTTGGTATTACTAATACCGTGGTTTGCTATGTATTAGTTATACATAGGATAATACCAAATAGGTTGTATAACTAATACTTGCATTAGTAATACATAGGTTGAAAAAGAATACCAAATAAGGGATTAGTAATACCAAAAGCTAAAGCATGCATTATTTTCTCTATTGCATCCTACCAAACGACCCCTTATGGTTATATGGGATCTTTTCTACCATCGGATTTGTAGATTGACAGCTCACTATGTGATTATGGCGGTTATGACAGGTGTTTCATTTAGAACATCACGGGCTGTGATAAATAATGAAAAGTGCATATATTGAGTGTGTTTGTGTGTTAATTCTTGTGTGAGTTGTAGGAGTTCACACCGTTATTGAAGTGAAAATATGTTCATTACGTGTTTCTTATATGTAGGAACAAACTTATGCGAAAAGGATCAAAATGGGAAAAAATTGGTGAAAAAAGAGCTGAAGAGAAAAGCCACGGACAACGAAACGAGGTTCACTTTGCCAAACCGGGACAAGAGCAGAAGAAATCAGAAAATTCTCGGACAGCGAAGCGAGGTTCACTTCGCCAGATTGGGACCAGAACGGGAAAAATCAGCTTTTCCAATCCGAATTAGGAGAAGAAAAATTTGCCCCATACAAACCGTAGTCGCTATAAATACATCCTAAAATGTGCTTTTAAGAGAGAGACACCACTTTGGAGAGAGAAAAGACTTTGGGGAGGCAAGAACGCGCTTGGAGTAAGGAGAAGGATTCAACATCACTTTTTTCCTCCTTCTTCCTAATTTTTCATTGTTATGAATTCTAGTGTTGTATTTTTACATACGAACATGAATAGATAATTTCTTATCTAGGGTTTTGATGGAACTTTTTGGAGGATAAATTCTTGTTACGGTTTTATATAATTGAGCCTTTGAAATTCTTTACTTGTTTAACTACGTGCTTATTTCAGTTGATTGAAGAGCTCTCAATTGATTGTGCCTATTTATATGTATTGCTTGGAAATGGTACATATTTAGGTAGTTTTTGTGAACAACATCACTCCTAACGTATATGAGGAATCAATACATAGGGTTTAAAGGTGGTTAGGAATAACAAAACCCCGGTGCGATCTTAGTGAGCGTGAATTTATGTCAGCTAGCGTAGTTCAGAAAAATATGTCTATAAATTATGGTAATTACTCAGAAGAGAATTACGACACCCGAAATACTCACAATCGGTAAAAAATACTTAGGCAAATTTATAGGAGATGTAGTGAAAAAGATTCCAACGATTAGGGAAGTCGTAATCCTAGACTTTTCCACTCTTGTCTCCAACCCTTAGTCTTGTTAGTTGATAAATTTACTACTTTCTAGTATTTTTAGTTAATTAATTAGAAATAAACATTATAATCTTTACAATTAGAAAATTGTTTGTACTTGTGTTTCTTTCCGATATTGAACAACTGTAGCTAAGCCTTAGTTCTCTGTGAGATTCGACTCCGGACATTTAGACCGAATTATATTTGCAACGACCTCTTATCCTTTTTGGAGCTAGAGTTGAGCGTGATCAAATTTTGGCGCCGTTGCCGGGGAACTAACGGTCGAGCGTAGGTTGTACATATTACTAGGTTTCAAGTTCGAACTTCTATTGTTGTTTTCTTGTATTTGATTTTTTATTTTTGTTTTACTTGTTGATTTTAGAAATATGGAATCTTGGAATTATGAGAGTTTTGATGGTTGTAATTCTACTTTTGATCCCCCTTATGCATATAGTGGAGGAAACCAACTCTGGCAAAATTATCAAAATATTTCCGAGAGCGAGTTATGTGCACCAACTCAATCTTATGTGTGGAATATGTGTGATATGTGTGGTGGTCAAGATGGTCACTTTCATGGTTGTGCTTATATTTCTTATCCTCCCCAACCCCTTACTATGATGGTTCTACTTTTTCTGGTGAAGTTAATAGGAATAAAGAACCCAGGGAAGCTGACTTGAATGAGATCAAAGATATGTTAAAGTGTTTCATGGAACAAAGTAATGAGAAAAAATTACAAATACAAAGGTTATGGGATACTATCCAAAGGCAAGAGACAATTATTCATAACCTAGAAGCACAAGTGAGTCAATTGTTTTAAGCATTTAATGCTCAACAAGCTAATATTGTGGATAGTAGCCAAAATGAGCATGCATTAGATGCGAAAATTGAGGTGCTAATGGAGGAGGTCAGAGTAAAACACCAACAATCTATCAAACTATAATTTGAGGATGTTCATATTGTAAAAGAGATACTAGAGTCAACTAAGGACATTGAGGATACATATTTAGTTGACTCTAGTGTCATTGGTGTTGAGGATTGAGACAGTCCCGATGTTCATGTAGTTGAGCGCATTGGTCCACACTCCAAGTATTTTTCCACATTGTGTTTGGATGATGATAGTCATCCAAGCTATATTAAGGAGTCAAGGAATGAAGAACAAGGTGACTACATTCTGGAATTCTTCTTGCCAGAAAGTCAGGATTACACACCTCATCTAACGGTCAAGAAGTGCAGAATACTACATTATTTTCTTGGGCTAGTTAGATTTGTTCCACCATCCCAGGAGCATAATCATAAGCTTGAAGCAAAACTTGGGGTTCAATTCATAAGCTTAAGTGGAGGCAAAAAGTGATTCGCGTCGTGCCGCGATGTTAAATCAAACACTTGTTGGGAGGCAACCCAGCTTCACTGCTTTCTTTTATTTTATTTTATTTTTTGATTGTTGTATTATTATTGTAGTGTTGTTTTTTATTTCTCTAGGAGCATGTGAATCAAGGATATCGGAAGAAAGCAAAAGCAAGTGAGATGGTTAGAACTAAGCGTGGGGTGTCCGCACAAAGAACCAAGTATGGAAGAAGTCTTAGTACTCAATGAGCTGCTAATGCTTCGGCCTTTGGCCTACCAGGGAATTTTTTTTACCCTCTTGTATTTATGGGTGTGTATTGGGGACAATGCACAATTTTAAGTGTGGGGTGAAGAAGTTGTTTTGGTGTTCCTATGCTATTTTAGCCGTGTTATTTTATGTGTGTTGAAAAAATATTAGGTAAAAATAATCCCTCTTTGTTTTTCTTATTGCCACAGTTCTTTTCCAAGGAATGATTCTTTGAACCGGGTATTAGTTTTTTTTCTTGTATTTAGAATTTTCAAAATATTTTGGACTTTTTCCAACGATGAATTTCCTAGACAGTTTTTTGAAGGTTTAAAGTCCAAAGAAAATTTTTTTTTTTTTTTTTTTTTTTTTTTGAACTGATAATGAAATGGGGAGACTTCAGTATCTATGCTTTTTGACAAATTTTATATCAGGTCTTAGAGGTGGAGCATTTGAACTAAATACTTTCTTCATGATTTTTGTAATTACATCCCTTGAGAATATGTGTGGCTTTTTTTGACACTGAGGCTCATCTTTTGACTCTTGTGATTAATTATCATGTGCTTCAATTTTATGATGATTGTGCTAGTTACTTTAACTTGAGAGTCGGGTCTGATCCGTCCTAAGTGAGTCATGTGCATTGTGTAAGGTGAGATTGGTGTATCCTGTGTCATCCTTGCTAGTCTAGAATTTTTCGCGTGCGTGAGTCAAAGCGAAATGATTAAGTCTTGTAAATTTGGGAAGTGAGGCTTTCTTCGATTGACAATTTAGCCTATTTGCCTACCAGTTCTAATACTATCTGTAGACACCCCTTTCAAGCATGTAGACCTACTCTTTGGCAACCACATTACAAGCCGAACCCCTTTGTTCTTAATCAAATCTTGTTAAACCTTTACCTCCGAAAGCACTTAAGTAGCTAGAAGAGTAAAGAAAGAGATTGGGTAGCTTTTTGATGGAACCATAGAAAGGCCAACAAAGTGCACTTGTGTATAAACAAAAAAAGTTACTAGCCAAAAATTTCAAACTAAGAAGAGTATGAAAAAAAATAAAAGAGAAGAAGAAACACACAAAAAAAAAAGAGAAAACAAAATATGATAACACCTCTTGTGTTGATATGATTAATGAAGAAAGGCTTAAATGTGCATGTTTTCATGGCAAGACATCGAATTGGTCATGACAAGAAGGTGCTTAAAAGTAAAGTGTATTTTATTAAAGTGCTTAGGAGGGTGAGTCACTATTTTCTCAAATATATGATACATGTCCCTTAGCCTACATTACAATCTATAAGGTCCTACTTGATCCTAGACTTTGCGAGCTTAAATTCGTAGAGACTTACACAACGGGCAAGCCTATGGTACGAATTTGGGTGGCAAAAGAATTTCTTTGTGAGAGTAAGCAAATTCTTCCAATTTGAGAGTCCTTAAAATATACTTGACTCTTATTGAGTATATGAACTACTTTCTTTGTTATTTGTTGGTGAGGGCACATGATTTGTAAAGGATTCATAGAGACCTTGATTCTTGAGTTGGCACAAGGAGCGAGTCATAGTGTGCAATGCATTGGAGTCAAGTTTTGAGGCGAGGATGTTAGCAAGAGTCACATGAATATTTTAAATAATCTTGGCATGAGTTTAAAACTTGAGGAAATGTATGAAGAGTGCATATGCTAGATTCTAAGCGTTGATATAAACCATTGTCATTGGTGTGATACTTGAGTATGTTTTGAAAGGTATTTTTTGCCTATGCACTTAATTTTAAGTTGCTCGAGGACGAGCAAGAGTTTAAGTGTGAGGTGGTGATAAAAAATAAAAAGCGCATGTTTTGAGTGTGTTTGTGTGTTAATTCTTATGTGAGTTGCGGGAGCTTACACCGTTTTTGAAGTGAAAATATGCTCATTACGTGTTTCTTATGTGTATGAACAAAGTTATGCAAAAAAGGATCAAATAGAAAATAAATTGGCGAAAAAAAAGCTGAAGAGTTCCCCGACAGCAAAGCGTGGTTCACTTCGCCAGACCGGCACCGGAGCAAAAGAAACCAAGAAAGTCCCGGACAGCGAAGCGAGGTTCACTTTACCAAACCGGGACTGGAGCAAAAAAATCAACTTTTTCAATCCGAATTAGAAGAAGGAAAATTCGCCCCATACAAACTCTAATCGCTATAGATACATCCTAAAATGTGCTTTTAAGAGAGAGACACCACTTTGGAGAGAGAGAAGACTTTAGGGAGTCACGAACATGTTTGCAGCAAGGAGAAGGATTCAACTTACGGTTTTTCCTCTGCCTTCTTATTTTTTCATTGTTATGAATTCAAGTGTTGTATTTTTACATACTAGCATGAATAGATAATTTCTTATCTAGGGTTTTGATGAAACATTTTGGAGGATGAATTCTTATTACGGTTTTATATAATTGAGCCTTTGATTTTCATTACTTGTTTAACTACGTGCTTATTTAAGTTGATTGAAGAACTCTCAATTGATTGTGCCTATTTATTATGTATTGCTTGGAAAATGATACATATTTAGGTAGTTATTGAACCACATCACTCCTAATGTATATGAGGAATCAATATGGAGGATTTAAAGGTGGGATTAGGAATAACGAAACTTTGGTGCGATCTTAGTGTGCGGTGAATTAGTGTCAGCTAGCGTAGTTCGGAAAAATATGTCTAGTAAATTATGGTAATTGCTCGGAAGAGAATTACGACACTCAAAATACTCACGATCAGTAGAGAATACTTAGGCAAAATTATAGGAGATATATTGGGAAGGATTCCGACGATTAGGGAAGTCGTAATCCTAGACTTTTCCATTCTTGTCTCCAACCCTTAGTCTTGTTAGTTGATAATTTTACTGCTTTCTAATATTTGTTAGTTAATTAGTTAGAAATAAATATTATAATTTTTATAATTAGAAAATTGTTTGGACTTGTGTTTCTTAGCGATATTGAACAAATGTAGCTAAGCCTTAGTTCTCTGTGGGATTCGATTCCGAACCTTTAGACAGAATTATATTTGCAGCGACCGCTTATCCTTTTTAGAACTAGAGTTGGGCGTGATCAGGCTGCCTCTCAAAACTGTCCAAATTGCACTTGTTTATGCGATGCTAGTAGATTTCGCAAGGTTTAGTTCTTCGATACGTCAAATATTGTTTATCCAACACTTAGAGCCCGTTTGGCCAAGCTGCCAAAATCAGCTTATTTTGAAAAGTATTTTTTTTGAAAAGTACTTTTTTCAAAAGTACTTTTGAAAAAAAATTATGTTTGGCCAATTCATTTAAGAAATACTTTTTACAATATTTGATGAATAAATTGTGTTTGGCCAATCTTTATAAAAAGTACTTTTGAGTGTCAAATTACCAAAAAGGATAGTACCAAACTTTTATAATTATTTTAAAAAGAAAAATAAATTTTAATATTTATTATTAGAGACTGTTATTATTTTTTATTTGATTTAATTAAAATATAAACATAAAGTAAACATACATACTAAATAAAATCATTGTAATATATATAGTTATACCAAAGCAATAATATTATCTAGTATAATTACTTGTTATTTACACCATGAAATAATAAGCAAAGTCACTCACACATGATAATATTTCTCAACAATTTCATCTCTAATTTTATCACGCAACGCCTCCATAATAGTAGAAGACTTGTGTTGCATTTCTAAAGGAATACCAGAAGGCCCATCTCCTTCCTCAATCTCTAAAGTAATGTCTTCATTAGTATAATAGTTGAATTCCTTATCAGTAGAAGATCGTCGTCGGATGAAATTATGTATAGCCATGGTAGTTGTAACAAGATGAATCTGAATGTCAAACTTGAAAGATGGCATTGAGCGTAAAATAGAAAACCTATTTTTCCAGACTCCAAATATTTTTTCAATTGTACATCGAAGACTGGAGTGAAAAAAATTGAATGTTTCATTTGGATTTCTAAAACTAGAGTTGCGCTTGAAATCCGGGAGATGATATCGCTCACCCTTATACGGTCCTAAATAACCCATCGTTGTTGGATAGCCTGAATCAACTAAATAATATTTGCCTACACCAAGTAAAAAAGAGTTAATTGAGATGAATAAAATTAAAATCTACATATTAAGATGAATAAAATTAAAATCTACATAGTATTAGTGTTGCTTACCTGATGGAGGATGAGGAACGTTAAGGGTTTTCTTTCTAAGTGCCTGATCAAATATTCTAGCATCTTGTGCAGTACCTTCCCACCTAGACCATACAAATGTGAAGCACATGTCCCAATCACATACATCCATTATGTTTTGTGAAGTGAAGCATTTTCTACCAATGTATTTGATTTGTTCCTTAGTTAGAACAATACAAGGCACGTGTGTGCCATCTATAGCTCCAATGCAATTTTTAAAATAAGTCCAATACCTATCATCTTCTCTTATTTTAGGATTAATATCAGAAAAGGTTGGATCTTTTGGCTTAATAATATCCATAGCCAATTTCAAACATGCTATTAAAACATGATGAAAATGCCTACTACCGGTCTCTCCAAAGTGTTGGAATCGTTCTTGAATCATTTAATTCCCTACACCATGTCCGACCACCAGTAAAAACATAGCAACCATCTCCTCTATGGTCATTTTTCTTGTTGCTTTCAAATCATATTGTTCATTTAGTATTTTGCATAAGTCAAGAAATATATGTTTTTCCATCGTAAACATCTCATAACATCTCTTATCATGCCCTTCAAGTATCTCCTTGATGAAATAAAATCCTATATGAGGAGAAGTTATGCATGGAGTTTTTAGACAAAACTTTAAATAATATTCCGATGCGAGAGCTACACTGAAAATTATCAAATCAAATACATCATCATTGTCATCTACTTCATTTATAAGAACTTCGTCAACATGCTCATCATTATTTACGGTGAATGACATATCTATAAGAAAAAGAATAAAATAAAATTACTTGAATAACAATCTATATACTTATTATAAAAATAAAATCAAAAATCACCTAAATACAACGACATAAAATTCTAATATTTCATAATAAATATTAGTAACTTGAATAAAGTCAAATATAGATTCCAATAACCATAAAGCATAACTAGAACAACATTTTAAAGCAAATATAAAGTTTTAATAACTAGAAAAAATAAAATGCAGATAATAATAGGTAATATAATTAAATTTATTCTTTTTGAAGCTCAGACATCTTTTCCAACCACTACAATTGTAACTCTGGATCTTCTTGTGCTAAAAATATTTCTCTCATTGGTTGCTTGACTAGTAGCACACTTGCTTTCCACCATAAATCGCTACCAACAATCATACCGGTAAATTACGAACAACATCCATTACATACTTAATACTAAGTGAAGAGTTTTTTGACCCCATATTCATTGAAGAGCGTGATTGTATTGCTTTAGCAATTTTCTCTATTGATGATGTAATTCGTAGACTGATATTGAATTTATTTTTCTCCTTTTCATTTATAGCAGTTGATACTTTTCTTTTTCTTCTCTCTCCACTCTCACTACCGCGCACTTTTTCAATCACATTCGATTCTTCTGGATTAGTTTGTTCGAATCTTTTTTTCCGTATTCTTTTCTATGCCATCAATATTCCCAAACTCTTCATTGTCTACAGGAATTCCAAACTCAAATGGTAGTTCTGGTTGAAACCAACTGCCTCCTTGTATACCATCTGGTAACACTCCAGGTGACAGTGCCCACGCATGTTCACCGGTTGCAACAACATCCTTAAAACAGTATTCCATCAGTTGTCGATGTTGTAAACCTTTCTCTCTAAATTTCTCTACATTTGGATTTTCCTGCAAATGTGAAGAAGAACAAGAGAATTTAAAATACCAAAGCAAAATAAATAAATAAATAAATAAAATTATGTTAAGCGAAAATTATGTAGTATAATTACAAGTACCTTTATTTTCCCATCCCACCAATCTGCACTCGCTTGAATTATTTTTAATCGGGATCCCATCCTAAACCAGTCTCTTTTCCAACTAAAGTATCCCATTCTTTCCATGTACCTTTGAGGCTGTCCCATTTGTTCTTCAGCTTAATTTTATCATAGTTTCTTCCGATTTTGTCATTAAACTTTTGCACCAGATTTGAGCATCCTAATCTACTGAAGTGAGTTCCAGGACGATTTCCTGCTAAAATTTCTTCCACACATATATTTAAAAATAGTTCTGTAGTTTCTGCATCCCATTTAGCCTTCTCAGAGTTGTTATCCAATGTCATTTTTTTGCTCATTTTCTTTCATGCATTAAGAACATGTGGTTAATAATAATATTAAACAAATAGAGAACTAAATAAATAAATAAATAAAAAGAGAAAGATACAAAAAATAAGAGCATCAAGGGAAAATATTTCAACTATTAATCGTTCATATTATTAGAAATCAGTGTTATCATTGTTACATGCAAGCACGTGAAAAAAGAATAAAAATAAAAGTACAAACTAGACATTGCGTATTATAAATTGGTACATTACAAAAAAAAAAATATACCTTATGAAAAAAGTACTTGTACTAGTTGTTAGTTTGTTATTTTAAAGAGAAATAAGCAACAAAGAAAAAGAATCTGCACAAGAAAAAAGGAGAAGAAGTCTATTTATAGTAATAGATAAGACTCCTCATTTTGCATAAAGTATTCAAGGAGATGAATCTATTAAAGTTATTGGAAAATTCTAGGAGATTTATTAATTTAGAGAAATTTAAAAAAATAAGATTAGTCAAAGAAAATATCAAAAAGAAGAAAAATCAAAAAAGAAATTGAAAAGTTACAAGATGATTCATGTATTTGATATCTTTAATTTTTAAAATAATGGTAGAAATTAAAAAAAAATATTCAAGAAGAAGCAAAAACCAATGAAAAGATAATAAACGAATTTGAAAGATTCATGTATCTTTTATATATATAAGATACATGAATCTTTCAAATTCGTTTTGTCTTTTCATTGGTTTTTAATAGTTTTTTCTTTAATTTTTACCATTATTTTAAAAATTGAAGATATCAAATACATGGATCTTATTATGGTGAGGATAGTTTTGTCTTGAAAAAATTAATTTTCTGCTTCTGCTTCTTGAAAGAAGCTAGAATTTTCCGCTTCTTCCCAAAAGCAGAAAAACTGCTTCTGCTGTTGGTCAAAAGTACTTTTTTATTTTGGCCAAACACATTAAATTTTTCAAAATTTTTTGACTTCCGAGAAGCTTGGCCAAACAGGCTCTTAAGCTTCAATATTAAGCAAGTTGAAGCCCGTTATATGGGTCTTCACAATTTTTATTTCAGCGTTAAGCTCATTTTAATTTAATATATGCAATTAAAAATGAAAAAGTAAAAAAGCAATAGGAGATCTTTATAAACTTTTCATGTTATTTTATTCTATTGGGTTAGTGGTGAAAGTCTCGTTGAAGATCGGATCCTATGCATTGGTCAGCTCGGAGAATCAGACAGGAAATATGGTTCAGATTTGTTAAATCGAAAAAATCACAGATGCTGTCGGTGTAATAATAAAGACAAGCAAGCAAATGGCCTAATTGAACTTTTGGATTAGTGTATTAATTATTCGTTAATCATGGGATTGGAATGCTCAAGAGTGGGCCAAAGCAATGATTAATGTGGCACTATTTTGAGACAGCCAAAATCTTACTTTAAGAGAGCTTTTTACTACATTAGGTCCTCTAATTTGGATATAAATATAAATTTGACTCCCCGGGATTGGTCTAGTGAGGCCTAACTAATTTTTAAATGTTTTATAGCATGTGATAAAGGATTCGATTTTCAATAATTTATGAGATATCAATATTTGAATCACAGTATTACGAGTTTAATGACATTATTGATACATAATGCGTTTCTCTTTCATGGATATTATTTATTTATAATTCTTTTAATATTCTTTCAACATTATCTTTTATTTCTCTTCAAAAGTCTCACTTAAACAAATTTACATTCTCTCCAAATGTAAGCTTGTTCCTTTAATGACAGATATACGGGGACGGAGCGAAAATGTGAGATGCGAGTTTGGCCGAACCCAGTAACTTTTGTTCAAACTCTGTATTTGTCTTAAGAAATTTATTAAATATATATAATTATTAATTTAGAATCTAATAATTTAAAATAATTAAATTTCACAAGAGAGACAAATAAATATTATTGGTGCAGTAACACTTGTAATATTGAACTTGAAAATAAGAGCTGTGGAGATGCTCGTGTGACGGACTATGAAGAAATGATATTTTAAATGTAAATTAATACTCTCAGATATCTCAAGGAAAATTTGGAATTGGAGACAAAATACTTTCCACTTCTTTTGTTTAGAATATTTTTCTAAATAAATCTTTTTCGGTATTTAGTTGGAGAGTGAAATTATTTTCAAAGAAAATTTTAAATACTAAAGATTGATAATAATGAGTATTGATCAGTTAAACGAAGTTAATAATTGAAAATACGTGTGTTAGTTGGTGTATATATCTTCTTTGAAGAGTATTGTGCTTCATTTGGTTACTATTATGTCTATTTGTAGTCTAAGCTTGTAACTTATAGAGAGTTCTTTTAAGAAGAATCACATTCTTTCCAAAGGTTCTTTTACTAAATACATCAAGCAAAATCAGTCTTCTTTTAAACTTCGAAGCTTTTTAATCTGACCTGTTTTTAACCTGGTTCCTGAATGTCCGCATAACATGTGCGAGCCTTATGGGCACCACTTGATAATCTTTTCGAAAGAAAGAACTGATTACTTAAAAAATATACACAAGTAATTGAGAAAGTAAGGATAAAACTGGAGCTATAGCCTACAAAAGAGGGATCAAAGTTACTTTTTCACCAGAAACATGATCTTAGCAGGCAAAATTTATTTGCAGTGATAGGAAAATTTAAGGTACTAAGAAGACAAAGTACAAGGGAAGACTGTAAACCTATAGAGACAACATAAATACTAAAACCTAATAATCAATCCTCATACTAACGCCTAAACTCTAGGCATACGATCTTTTGGTTCTATATTGGCTAGTAATACACAGCAATAAATTAAGAATCCTCCAGTAAGACATTTTGTATTGATATTTCTTTCTTCTTTGGGTAGGTAACATAACATAAGATGAAGTCATGCATTGTACCTCTTATGGCACATCCCTGAACATGTGAATCAGTTTGCCAACTCCCGTGTTTAACTATTCTCACTTTCATCTCTTAACATATCACGCGACATTTACTAGCTTTGCACGTCTAGTATTGGGGTCAACTTCTACTTGAAGCCCAAGTCGAGCAAGTTCTGGAACATCTGCAGTTCCTTGAAGCTCTAAATCAGCAACAGCCCCTTGGTTTTCTGCATTTCCTTCCAATAGGTTCCGCACGCACCAGATTCCCCACTCCCTTAAGAAAGGATTATCATCATCTGTAACACACTGTTGTAGCAGTAAAAGGATCCCATTTTTATCTCTAATCTCATCTTGAATGTGCCTTCTCCTATAAGCACAGTTTCCAAGGATGGCAACAATATCTCTCCGGAAACCTTTGTAAGGACAACACCTCAATGACAAAGATGCTGTCGCCTCCTTGATCTGATCCTGTGTCATTGCTTTCCTAATTGTCGTTGGAGGTTCAAGATTTCGAAGCAAGTTCAAAAGAAGTTCAATAAGCCCAGAGGAAACTAATATATCCACGACATCCTTAGGACCTTCCTTCCTAGAGCTTTTCAGGTGACCACAAGCGCAAATATCTCTCAAGATCACGAGTGAGTATCCTAGAACATCAATAGGAGCAGACCCCGTCGGAAGATCATCTTTCCCTCTGTTAGAAAAGTCAACAACCACTGCAGCACTCTTCAGAATCCCAAAGATACTTAGAGCAAAAACATGTGAAACAACAATATGCTCTAATTGCTCATTCAAGATTTCTGAAAGGATACTCAACAGATGAGCTTGCTCACTAACAAATTGGCAAGCTAAATGTGTAATAATATCATTGTTCTCAACACAAGGATGTGAATGTAACTTGAAGTAAATTGATGAGAAGTAGGAGCCTTCAATGCAAATTTTTGAGAGAAGCAACTTCAACCAATCTTCTCCAAGACCAACTGCAAAAGGGTATGAAACCATAAGCTAACCATGGCTACCAAATAAATAAATAAATAATGTTTTGGATACATTAGAGTGACAATATTCACAGGCATTTACCGGCTGATGCAGTACATATGATTTCTTTAAGAATAGGCAACCCTTGCTCCGAACTTAACTCTGTTAGCAGTCCATCAGTACCTTCACAGCAAGTGTAAATGACCATACACAGAGGATCACATATTTCTCTGCTTCTAACTCCAGCAATCTTCAAAAACCTATGAGGAAACAATTGGTACCACACATCACACTGATGTTCTCTCCCAGCTACTGAGTAGTTTCCCAGAAGTTGCAGCCCTGCTCGGATAATCTCGCAATCAGGATCAGTAGTAAGTCCTACAGAGGTAATAACATCCATCACTGTTTCAACTCCTCTTTGTTCAAGAAAGGCATTTTGATTTCTTATCTCCCCAGCACACATGTTTCTAAGTACTTTAAGAGACAATAAAAGGAGGTGACGCCAAGAGGGGCATGACAGAGACCGACAGAGTTGGAGGACAGTGGTGACAACGTTCTTAATGGACAGATCATACCTTCTATCTGGAACTTTGGCAATTTCTATCAGCTTCTCTAGTGCCTTTTCTAAAGAAGCTGAGTTTGACACAAGTAATAAAGTTTTGGTAACATTTTCGGGGACAGAAAGCTCTGGTACAAATTTATCATCCATAACCTAACAAGGAGAGTAGAAAATAATCAAATGAATGAAGGGTCAGTAAGTTCAAACAACTTTCTCAATTGCCTTCTCAAAGACTTTGGGCAAAAGAAGACCATATTTAAGTCTTTATCCCAACAAAATACATATCATTTCATATCTGCCAAAGGAAAAAAAAAAAAAAAACAAGACTACAAAATTAGTAAAAACAGAATCAAATGAATAAGACCACAAACCCCACACAATGAATAAATAGAATTAGCTAAATGCATGAGGGAAAAAAACAGGATTTTATCATTGAATAGGTAGCCAATTGGAATATGAAATGAAAAATAATGAGGGTTTAGCTGAATTTCTTCTTCTAGATATGAAGAAAGTCATATCTAGAAGCAATGCTATTTCTAAGGGTATTCCGGAATGTATTGGTGCAAGTACAATCAAAACAAGAATGTTTTACAAGATTGAACTTTGGAAAATTCAGTACTTCAGGACGAACCGTCACTTTAAGTAAAAAGTAAAACACCTTCTCCAGAATTGGATAAAAGCATGAAGAAAATCACTTTACCACATTCTGAGGTAAGAAAAAAGACATACTAAGTAACTTCCCAATACTTCCTTTAAAGAAAACAAATCAATTAGCCCCACTTTCCCTTCTACTGTCTTTTGTTCTGAGCTAAAAATCTCAAGAGCTGATCAACACAATCAAGCCTTATGGAAATCTTCACAATTTTTTTTCCGAATAGGAGTTCTTTTGCTTATGCCTGCAAGTTGTTTGTTTAAGGAGCTTATGTAATTAAAGAAAAGGAGGCATCTTTCTTGCTCATCCTTAATGCACCAACATATGTCACCTTTAATAGGCGAACTAACAAGACCCTTGCACTGAACACTTACAAAAAGCTCACAGATATACGGAAGGAAAGATTTTCTATCTTAATGCTCATTTATTCTATTTGACATATTCAGAATTATACCTAAATTTGGAATGACATCTTTTCTTTAATTATTTTTATTATCTCAACTCATAATGCGCAGAAAATGTTTTTGACCAAGTCCAGTTTTACTTCAAAAGCCTAAGAGTGGCAAGAAAGGAATAACCCTTTTATTCATTCTCAAACTTGAGAAATTCTATCGAATGGAAGAAATGGTTAGTTGGTTACAAAAGCTATACTTAGAATCTCAATGCAGCAAAAAACAGGCACCTAACATGGGAAAAAAAGAAAAGAAGAGAAGATAAGATAAGTACGAATGCAGAACCTTAAGTTTCAAGAACATATCAATTCGATGTAACAGAATACTCAACCACAACGAATTGGTAGCAGTTATTGTGATAAATAAAAGTGAACCAGAAAGTTATGAAAAAAGAGAAAGTCATATTTCTGCAACAAAAGAACACATTCAAAGGTATTAGCAGTTTCAAATTTAAAGAGGGACAAACGATAAGGGCCCAGAAAGAAATCAAAATTCAAAATCATCCTTCAGAAGTTCCAATTTTAAAAAAAATAATCATATACCAAATAAAGATATCTGAAAAATCGAGCAGTTCTTGTTCAGACAGATCAACGAATGAGGAAATCTTTTTCAGACCCTCTGCAGTTCATATGGATCTTAATCACAACTCCTAACAGCTAAAACCCTAAAAGGGACTAGTACATTACCTCAATCAGTACATAATAAAATAAACGATAGATGAATCTTGGCTTAAATAAATAAGTGTTAAAAATAATTCATAACACTTTCACTGAATGATATATCGTACTTAGGTTGATTTTGACTCTGATATTTTATGTTTGTTCAAGTTGAGTTGAGTTCCACTCTACAATTAAGGTATTGAATATTCATAAATCCAGGTATTGCATGTTCATACCTCTCTTTTACTTTGATTCACATGTCATCTACCTTATTCTGCAACTTCATATTTTATGCCAGGTGAGAGGGCCGAACTTGAAACTCTTGAGAAGGTGACCATGAAATTGGGATAACTTGAAGTTGAAGTTCTTTCTGCCAAACAAGTAGGCCATGTAAAAAAGCCATCGATATACATTCTTTTAAATTCATGATTTATGTGTTATTTAAAATTCAACTGGAATATGTGGTTATATATTTTGCCTCAGTTAACAACCCTTTCTTTTTTCTAGTCCAACTTTCGCATAATTGAATTGTAAGAGCTTCGTACCGAACTTCATTGAATTATAATTTTTTTAACTATTTAACCTTCCACCCGGCATGACGATTAGCAACCATATTGCTCTTTAACCTATTTGTATATTTTTCATTAATCATATTTTGTGGCATACGTTCTGTTACTGAGATTTTTCATTAATCATATTTTGTAGCATACAGTCAAGGGACGCTTGAAAGAGAATATAGCCCCAGTACACATATATCATAGGAAACCACTGTATGCTGCACTTGGTTTACTGAAGCTAAATGTTTTAGGTTTAAAGTCTAATAAAAAAATACAGCAGTCAGAACTTAAGTTCACACAACCCCAGCTTAATTGAACTCGGCCAAGCATTTTCTCGAACAAAATATGTGCACACTTCAAAACCCTGGCTCTCCCCCCAGAAGTAGCATTCAACAGCTCATCTCAGAAAAAACAATCTTAAGCACCAACAACAACGCAAAATCTAGGAAGAGATTCAAACATTGAGCACAACGGGAAAAGAGAGTTCGGGGAATAGCAAGAGGAGAAGAAAGTTGTGGCGAGTGAATAGAAATACAGAGCAAGGGCCAAGAAGAGAGAGTAGTTGTTGCATACCTTAGCGGGCGGCTGCTAGAAACTCGGGGAAGTGGCGAACTGCCGAACTAGGAAAGGGATGATACCGATATATTGAAAAAATCATATCGAATTAGTAAGAATAACCGAAGAACTGATACCAAAATACAACTCGGTCCGGATTTTTGGTATTTCGGATTTTATGCTCCCCCAAGTCTTAAGTTTATAGAGATTTGGTTCCTCAAATTTATAGCTTATCTCAGTTCCGACACTTAACTTATCAGTATTATCATATTTAGCCTATGATGTTGCTTCAAGTAGGGAGGCATCGGTCGATTCGGTTCGGTTTTGTAGAATTTCGGTTTGGTTTATTCAATTTTCGGTTTTTTATTTTAATAACCAAACCAAACCAAAGTTTTTACGGTTCGGTGCGGTTTTTTCAAGGTTCGGTTCGGTTATTTCCGGTTTAGTTTTTTGGTTATTAACGGTTCAAGATTTTTATATCCAATGTAGACTCAATACATTGTTATGGATATTACTTTATTCAATTTTGTGCTTCGCAGTTGAAAATCCTTGGAAGTTGGAAATGTTTTTAGCATCTTTTCAGTGGATTTGGATCATTATCTAAGCATCTGTTATCATTATGATTGCAACTTCCATAATTGTGCCCACCCCTACTGTTAATTGTGCCAGGCTGCCAGCAATGCCGCTCATTTGGGCAGTGTTAAACTGTTAATCTGTTTCTGACTTGCTGATTGTGTAAAAACAGTGTAAAAAGCTGATTGTGCTTGCTGCTGTGACTGCTGTGCAGCCACAATTTAATCAGTACAACCACAATTACTCAACCACAACAATCAAATACTCAACCACAATAAGTTAGGCATACAAAAGTATACAATAAGGAATAAGCAGTAGCTGCATGTATTTGTAAATCAGAATAAATTACCATGAAGCTAATTGCTAACTAACACAGAGTGCTGCTAAATCAGAACCAA
>MCJB01039120.1:74085-109661 GCA_002018475.1 Nicotiana obtusifolia | reverse complement strand
GTCTCTCTTGGCAGGGTCCGTTTGTAACGGTCTTGGCCATTTGGTGTCTTTGATGCGACCGATTGCTGAAACAAGAGTTGCCGAATCGACATTAAAATTATACTCGGACAAACGAGGTGCTTCTTGGAGGTTACTGGTTCTCTCGAAGTTGTTTTTCGGTAACGGTCTGCTGTTCCTTTGGTTGAGGTCGTTCCTGCTTTCCTGTCTCGGGGATTTGTGCCCCCTCGGGACAATCCTTCGATCTTCTGGGTATGGCCGGTATCTATCTCGATTCGACCTTAGTTCTCGATAGTTATCCCTTAGAGATCGATCAAAAGTTCTAATCGGGTAGGAAGAGCCCGATGAAACCCCGATCTGATCATCTTCTACCTTGATCTTCGACTGGTACCGGTTGTGAATGTCTGCCCAAGTGACGGCTGGGTACTCGATCAAGCTCTGTTTGAGTTGCTGAGATGCCGCAGAACTTCTGGCGTTGAGCCCTTGAGTAAAGGCTTGCACGGCCCAATCATCTATAACCGGTGGCAGGTCCATTCGCTCCATTTGAAAGCGAGACACGAATTCTCTTAGCATTTCGTTGTCGCGTTGTCTAACTTTGAATAGATATGATTTTCTCGTTTCAACCTTGATGGCGCCCGCATGGGCTTTGACGAAGATATCGGCGAGCATGACGAAGGAATCAATGGAATTCGGTGGTAAGTTATGATACCACGTCATTGCTCCCTTGGAGAGGGTGTCTCCAAATTTTTTCAGGAGGACGGACTCGATTTCATCGTCTTCGAGGTCGTTTCCTTTTATAGCACAGGTGTAAGCCGTCACGTGCTCGTTTGGATCTGAAGTCCCGTTATATTTAGGGATTTCGGGCATGCAGAACTTTTTTGGAATCGATTTTGGAGCGGCGCTGGACGGGAAAGGTTTTTGCACAAACTTTTTCTAGTCCAAACCCTTCAACACTGGAGGGGCCCCCGATATCTGGTCTACCCTTGAATTATACGTTTCAACCTTCTTGTCGTTTGCCTCAATTCTTTTTTCACCCGTTTCGACCCGTTTAGTCAACTCCTCGAGCATTTTGATAATCCCGGAGTTGATTCCTGAACCGCTCTCATCCGGTTGCGCTATGATCCGCTCATTTTGTTGGGCTACCCCTCGAGAAGAAATGGCTTCGGCCCCGCTCGGGTTCCGATCACGACTTTGTAATTGGGCTATGGCCGCTTGCTGGGCTTGCAGCATATCAAATATTACTTTGAGGCTGATTTCATTTCCTCCACTATGTTGAATCCCTGAGTGACTTTTCCCCCGAACGCTGTTTGATGGGCCAGGGGTCTGATCTACGTCGACTGCTATTTGGGAGTTAGCGTCGATCGGGACCTCGTTTCCGGGCATAACGTTGTTTTCGCCTTGGTGGTCAAACTCGTTGTTGACGGGGAGTGAGTGTGACATGATTATGCTGTAATCTGAAAAATAGAAGATTCTACAAAGAGCAAGTGTAAAATAATGTGTAACAGATAATTGTAACAAAAAATTCACTAATATCCTTGGCCCCACGGCTACCCTTAAATCCGAGTAACAATTGAATTTGTTCGTAGTGCTAAGGATGTACGAATTGATTTGATACAATGTAAGATATAATGTAAATCAATTGAATTTTAATAAGCAAAAGAACGATCAAACCGCTGTATTTGAATGGATTGCTGATAATGGAATGAAACACAATAAAGGATGATTGATATTGATAAATGACAACTGAAATATTTAGTGTTTTTCTTGTAACCGTTCTGTGTTACAATGAAGGTAGATACCCTTCTTATAGGTAAAAGAAGACTCCTCAATATGGTAAAACCCTAAGTACAAGATAAAATCCCTTCAATTATGGGGTGGAATCCCTAAAATAATGGTTTAACGTCTATGACGGTTGAGATCTTCACTCTTGCCGAGATATTAGGAATCCACGAGATATCCGGTTGAAACTGATCTTTCGTTACGAGGTGTGCCTGCACCGACTGATGCCGATTGCCTTATCTCGATTGCTACAATTTTGTACCCGCCTAGCTGACCCCGGATTGAAGCAACCCGGTCTCGCACTCTGCCCGGGCCCAGTCCTCCTTATGCGGTCGATTATATCCGACCCAATCCAGATAGAGAGGTGAAACTTAGTTGCTTTCCAAGTAAGATCCATTCATATGCTATTACAGATTACTTTCATCGTTTTGATTGCACCTTTTTTGAATGTTTTCCTGCTATATATTTTTGGAGTTACATATAGTAAACACCAATAACTAGATTTAAGTTTGATCTTCTTCTTCAAGTTCCCAGGTTAGTGTTTGCTTTTGACATCTGCAGGCGCTAGAAAGAGGAAACTGTTGGAATTAATGCATTCACAAGGATATTATCCTTGACCTTTATGTTTTCTAGGAGTTCTTTATTATTTCAAGAATATCATTTAGTCTTTCAATATCATCTCTTAATTTTCCAAGAAATCTTTTAAAAGTTTGTGATACATGTATCTAGTGAATTGTGATACATGTATCTAGTTATTTGTGCAAGACTTTTGAATTAATTTTTTGAGTAGTATAAATAGAGATGTAATTGATGATTGTAATCATCTCAAGTGGCCTTAAGTAGCCTAATACAACTTGAGCATTCTCTAAGAAAAATATTCTCTTCCTATTCTTTCTTACAAATTGGTATCAGAGCAGTTTTCGTTCTTAATCTGGGATTAGGTTGAAAAAAAATTATGGCATCTAAAACAAATGATAGTGCTGATTCTTCAGTTGTTCTTACTCCATTTTTTGATGGAAATGACTTTGAATACTAGAAGATAAGAATGAGAACTTATCTGAAAGCTGAAGGTTTGTGGACTAGTTGCAAATGGTCATGAAGAGCCAGAAGACGATGGTGAACTTTCAGTAGCAGAGTTGAAAAATCTTGAGGCTAAGCGTCGTCAAGATGCAAAGGCTTTGAGCAAAATTCAAATGGGAGTCTCAAGAGCATTTTTTACAAAAATTGCTACTTGTGAGACTGCAAAGCAAGCTTGGGAGTCTCTGGAAGATGAGGTGTATAGTGACGAAAAGGTACGCACTATCAATCTTCAAACTCTTAGAAGAGAGTTTCAAAATTTGAAGATGATAGAATCTGAAAAAATAGATGAATATTGCACAAGAGTCACGAATATTGTTAATGAAATGAGAAATCATGGTGATGAAATTTCTGACCGACAAGTTGTGGAAAAGATTCTAATTAGTGTCACAGAAAAGTATGAGTATATTGTTGCTATCACTGAGGAGACGAAAGATCTTTCTAAGCTTTCCATCAAAGAGCTAGTTGGATCATTTCGTGCTCACGAGAAGCGGAGATTTTTTCGTGAGAATCAACCCAAAGAGACGGCTTTCCAGTCCAGAACCAATGAGAATTCTCAAAATTTCTCAAAGAATCAACAAAAAAAGAAGTATAAGCCAAAAAAGAAGCAGGATCGTGGTGGCTCTACTAAGAAGGTTGAAGCAAAAGGTGAGAAAAGTACTAGTCTTTTTTGTAAAATTTTTAAAAAAACTAATCATAATGCAGAAAAATGTTGGCACAAAGGAAAGCCCCAATGTAACTTTTGTAAAAAGTTTGGCCATATTGAGAAGGATTGCACGCACAAGCAACGGGAACAAGCAAATTTCTGTGAAGGAAAGGAGGAAGAAAAGGAAGAAAACCTTTTCTTCGCTTCTCAATCTGATGCTTCGGCAAAAAGCAATGAATGGTACGTTGATAGCGGTTGTACCAATCATATGACTGGAGATGAAAAGGCTTTCCTCTCAATTAATCGCAGCATCACTCCAAAAGTGAGAATGGGGAATGGAGCCTTAGTTGGTGCAAAAGGTAAAGGTACCATTTCGATCAACAGAAAAGGGAGCGGTAAGCAAATTTATGATGTTCTTTATGTTCCTGACTTGGAAGAAAATTTGCTTAGTGTTGGTCAGCTCATGGAAAATGGCTATTCTCTTGTGTTTAGAGATAATTGTTGTAGAATTTATGATAAAATTGAACCAAATCAAGTCATTGTTGAAGTAAAGATGATAAAAAGAAACTTTCCTTTATAACTTCATTACAATGCATTCAAAAATGAAGTTGTAGATGATTCATGGCTTTGCCACAAAAGGTTCTGTCACTTGAATTCTCATGGTTTGAAGCTTCTGAAGCAAAAAGACATGGTGCAAGGTCCTCCTGAGATACATACTGAGGTAGATCCATGTGAAAGTTGTATTATGGGAAAGCAACATAGAAAGCCTTTTCCAAAAGGAAAGTCTTGGAGAGCAAGTGTACTTTTGGAACTAATCCATACAGACATTTGTGGACCAATGAAGACTCTATCTCTAGGAAGCCAAAGGTACTTTCTAATTTTTATTGATGATTTTTCAAGAATGACTTGGGCTTATTTCTTGAAAGAAAAGTCAGAAACATTTGCTACATTCAAGAGATTTAAAGCCTTTGTTGAGAAGCAAAAAGGCTGCAGCATCAAAACCATTCGCAGTGACAGAGGAGGTGAATACACAAGTCAATAATTTGAAGAATATTGCAAAAATGAAGGCATTGAGAAGCAACTTACAGCAGAGTACACTCCTCAATAAAATGGTGTATCTGAAAGGAGAAACAGAACCATTGTTGAAATGGCCAGAACAATGATGAATGAGAAAGGGCTGCCGAAATATTTTTGGGCAGAAGCAGTACATACAGCAGTGTACATCCTCAATAGGTGCCCGACAAAGGCATTGAAGGACAAGACACCGGTTGAAGTTTGGAATGGAATGAAACCTCCTGTAAGTCATTTTAAAATTTTCGGGTGTGTTTGTTATGCTCATATACCTGCTGAAAAAAGAACAAAATTGGATGAAAAAAGTCAAAAATGCATATTTCTTGGCTATAGTGATGTGACAAAAGGTTATAGGCTTCTCGATGTCAAAACTAACAAACTTGTTGTTAGTAGAGATATCATTTTTGATGAAAAAACAGTATGGAATTGGAAAGATAAAAAGGTGGAGAATACTTCTATCATTTCTTTAAACGTGCCAAGTCAAGAAGAGGATGAGGAAGAGGAAAATGTCCCTCAAGGGGGAGAAATCTCAGATCCAGAAGATGAAGAACCACCTCCAAGAGGAACAAGAATATTGAGTGACATCTATCAAAGATGCAACTTTGCCTGTATTGAGCCAGAAAATTATGAGGAGGCAATAAAGCATGATGTTTGGAAGAAAGCCATGGCAGAAGAAATTCGGATGATTGAGAAAAATAATACTTGGAAGCTTGTGGGTGTACCTAAAGAAAGACAAGTTGTAAGTCTAAAATGGATTTACAAAATCAAACTCAATCAAGAAGGAGAAATTCAAAAGCACAAAGCAAGGTTGGTTGCTAGAGGTTTCACGCAAAATCCAGGTATTGATTTCTATGAAACTTTCTCCCCAGTTGCACGTCTGGAGACAATTAGAACCTTGATTGATGTTGCTGCACAAAAAAAAATGGAAGATTTTTCAACTTGATGTTAAGTCTGCCTTTCTAAATGGAAAACTTGATGAAGAAATTTATGTAGAGCAACCTCAAGGATTTTTTGTTCAAGGGGGAGAAGAGAAGGTGTACAGGCTAAAAAAGGCTCTTTATGGGCTGAAGCAAGCACCAAGAGCCTGGTACAATGAAATTGATACATACTTTCTGAAAAATAATTTTCAGAGAAGCAAAAGTGAAGCCACTTTGTATGTGAAGCAAGAACATGGTAGCATTATCATTGTTTGCCTCTATGTGGATGATCTGATTTTTACAGGAAATGATCTGAAGATAATGCAGAAATTCCAGCAAGATATGATGCAAACCTATGAAATGAGTGATCTTGGGTTGCTACATTATTTCTTGGGCATTGAAGTTTCTCAAGTGGAAGAAGGCATTTTTATTTCTCAGAAGAAGTATACTAAAAGTATTCTTCAAAAATTTAAAATAATGGTTGTAAGCCTGTGGCCATACCATTAGCAGCAAATGAGAAGTTCAGAAAAGATGATGGAGCAAAGAACGCTAATAGCTCACTTTACAGGAGCTTGATTGGAAGCCTACTATATCTTGCTTCAACAAGACCTGACATTATGTTTGCTGCTAGTTTATTATCCAGATTCATGCAAGAACCAAGCCAAGTGCATTTTGGAGCTGCAAAGCGTATTCTATGCTACTTGCAAAGAACAATGGATTTTGGGATAATGTACAAATTTAATGGAGATTTGGACTTAATTGGCTATTCTGATAGTGACTGGGCTGGAAGTATAGATGACATGAAGAGTACTTCTGGTTATGCTTTCTTATTTGGTTCAAGCATTTGTTCTTGGATGTCAAAAAAGCAAAGTGTTGTTGCTCAATCCACTGCCGAAGCAGAATATGTCTCAGCAGCTAAGGCTACTTCTCAAGCTATTTGGCTTAGGAGAATTCTTAAAGATATTGGTGAAAAACAAAAAGAAGGGACTATTTTGTATTGTGATAACAAATCAGCGATTGCTATTGCCAAGAATCTGGTCAACCATGAAAGATCGAAGCATATTTCCATCAAGTACCATTTTATCCGAGAAGCACAAGAGAAAAGTGAAATTCAGTTGCATTATTGCCAAACAGGAGAACAACTTACTGACATCTTCACCAAAGCACTTCCTAGAGAAAAGTTTTGCTATCTCTGAGAACGCATTGGAGTTGTCAAGCAAATGCATTAAGGGGGAGTGTTGGAATTAATGCATTCACAAGGATATTATCCTTGAACTTTATGTTTTCTAGGAGTTCTTTATTATTTCAAGAATATCATTTAGTCTTTCAATATCATCTCTTAATTTTCCAAGAAATCTTTTAAAAGTTTGTGATACATGTATCTAGTGAATTGTGATACATGTATCTAGTTATTTGTGCAAGACTTTTGAATTGATTTTTTGAGTAGTATAAATAGAGATGTAATTGATGATTGTAATCATATCAAGTGGCTTTAAGTAGCCTAATACAACTTGAGCATTCTCTAAGAAAAATATTCTCTTCCTATTCTTTCTTACATGAACTAGGTTCATAGCAGACCAAAGTATGGTGCTGATCAGACGAGGGAAACTAGAATATATGTGGAAGTTGGATTCCTCAAGCAGTTATGTCTGTAATGTACAAATAATGCATTAAGTGAGTGGAGTTCGTGGAAAAAAAGTAATCTTGTAACTAAGGGAAGACTTGCTTGAAAAGAGAACATCGAAGAGTTGGAAACAACTAAGTAAACCAAATCAAGATAGAAGAGGTTTTCCTTAACCGAAATATTCTAGGTTTTGGAGCATTAATTGAAGAAGATTTTAGGAGAATTTTCTTGCCGCAGATGAGGTTAACGCAATTGCGAGAAATCACATCGAACTACTCCTGGCAATAGCAATCAAGGCAAGAAGATACTGTTGAAGACTCAAGCTACTCAATTAAAGAACATGTTCCTAAAGAAGAAGCTGTTGAAGTTCTTTAGTTGTTAGGTTGAGTAAGTGTTGAAATTGTAACTATTTTCTTTTGAGAAGTGTAATAGTAGGTTAGTGTAGAAACTTTTGAGTTTTTGTAAGCTTCCTAGGCTAGAGTTAGTATGGAAAGGGGTAGCTACAATTGAGTTGATTATACATAGGAGTTAGGGTAGTAGAGTTAGTACCCTTGGTTATAGAGTTATAACCTAAAACTGCTCTTTTAAGGTTTAGTGGAGTTTTGAGGAAATCCTACTGGGGTAGGTCGTGATTTTTACTTCCTTGAGCAATGAGGTTTTTCATGTAAAAACGTCTTTGTCATTTAAATGCCGCAATATTTCTATTTGTGTCTGTCTTCCTAGTTCAAAATCGCAAAAATTGGGTAAGACACAACTCAACCCCCATTCTTGTGTATGGCTCAACTCTAAACTAACAATTGGTATCAGAGCAGGTTCTTTCATAAGAGGCTAACACTTTGAAAGGATCTACAATGACTGCACCGCTGGATGCTCAAGAAGGACAATTAACTGTAAGACCACCATTGTTTAATGAAAAATATTATTGTTGGTAGAAGGAGAGAATGTGTAATTTTTTGGAAGGACTAGACCAAAACTTTGGGATATTGTTGAAAAAAGACCAAAGACCCCAATGTTGGTTGATGACAAAGGTATCACCATTGAACCAAAGCCCAAAGAAAAATACTCTAAGGAAGATGTCAAACGAGTTCAAAAGAATACTAATGCCAAGAAGATTTTGATTTGTGGTATTGGTTCGGAGAAAACAATAAGATCTCAACATATAGAGATGCAAAATCCATATGGGATGCCTTGTAGTTTGCATATGAGGGTACATCTCAAGTGAGGCAGTCAAAGATTGATGCTAACTAGGCAACATGGAGTGTTTATGATAAAGAGGGGAAAACTATTCTAGAGATGCATACATAGATCAATTATCAATGAATTGATATCTCTTGGAGAAGATATTCCACGAAACAAAATTGTGAGAAAAATTCTAAGCATACTTCATCCCTCATGGGATAGCAAGGTCAATGCGATTATTGAAGCAAGAAATCTTAATACAATCACTTTTGATGATCTTATTGATAGTCTGGAAACCTATGAATTGAAGCTTAATCAAGATCGACTAGGTCATGAACCTAGTAAAAATAAGAACCTGGTTCTCAAGTCCACTCAGAAGCAAGACATTGAAGAAGATGACTTGGCACTGCTTATTAGGCATTTATAGCGAGCAATAAGGACAAAATGGATTCCTAAAAAATGATAGTTCATCCAAATCCAAAGCCATGAAAAAAAAAATATTGATGGATGCTACAAGTGTGGAAAGAAAGATCACTTCATCAAGGATTTTTCATTATGGGAAACTGAGTGGAGGAGGAACAATCATGATAAGGCAAAACAATAGAAAGGAGATCGGATTACTAGATGAAGAATGGCAAATAAGGCTATGTACAAAATTGTAAAAGGGTTATGGTTGCTATGAAATCATCCTCAACGGATGAGTCTGGTGATGATGAATAAAGTGATTAAGATGATCAATCACTGATGGCCAAGAAAGACAGTGATTCAAAACCTGAGGATCTCCTTACCCTAATGGCGAACTCAGACTCTGATGTTGATGAGGAAGAAGAACCTGAGACAAGTTTCCAGGACATCAAAGACAAAATTCATACTTACTCTAAAGAAAATTAATTTCCTTGTCTTGATTAATGCATACCAAAAGGTTGTTGCTGAAAAGAAAAAATTAATGAATGAATATGCATCACTTAGGTTTGAGAACAAATACCTACAAGTAAGTAAAGAAAATCCTAAAGTTCTTGTTGATGATCACAAAGACCAGGTTCTCACTTTAGAAGATGAAAATGCAGCTTTAGAAATTGAAAATGAGAAACTCTGTGATGCTCCTGCCAAAAAAAAAGGAGTTGACCACAGAAAATCAGGAGAAATTAGAGAGTGAATTAAAGGAGGCTAATACAAATCTCTTAGTTAAAATAGAAAAGGCTCGTTTTATTCAAGAGAACCTAGATATGGCTAAGTATGAACTAGAGAGAAATCTCAAGTGGATCAAGTCTTCACAAATAATGTTTAAGATGCGAGAAAAAATAGGAATAAGAAAGGTTTAGGACATACTAAGACTAAAATCCCATATAACCCGCATAGTAAGTATGTAGACATTTTTGACAACATGTTGTGCATATACTGTGGTGACAATGGTACTTTAATAAAACATGCAAGGCTAGAATTAAATTAAACCAAAAGAGTGTTGAATATGTCGAGAAAAAGAAGAATGATAAATCTGGTCCTTCACTTAAAGGTGCAAGACTTCCAGGTTGGACTAAAAAGAATATGATTCATCCATTTTCTTAAAGGAAAAGACTAGCTAGTCTGGGTTCCTAAAACTAACCCTTAAATATTTTGTAGACTAAGGTGAGAGGAAGCAAGAACTTTTGATATGTGGATAGTGTTTGCTCCCGCCATATGAATGGAAACAAAAGGCAATTACCTTTCACAGAAAGCCTACCAAGGAGGGAGTGTGGGTTTTGAAAATGGCAAAAAAGGTAACATAATCGGCATAGGTAAGGTTGGAAATTCTCATTCTCATTCCATTAAAAATATATATCATGTGAAATGTTTGAAGCACAACTTGTAAAGTGTATCTCAAATATGTGACTATGAGAATTGGTTCTTTTCGCTTCAAAAACTATATGGTCACGAATGAAAACACTAGAAACCTGGTTCTCAAAGGAAAAAAGGTACAAAAATATTTTTGAAGGTGATATTATGTCTTCACTTGAAAATGAACTAGCTTGTTTTAGTGCACTTAACACTGAACTTCTTTCTATGGCACAAGAGACTCGAGCATGTTAGTTTTTCTATGCTGAACAAATTAATTTCTAAGGATCTGGTACTTGGCTTGCCAAAGTCAATTGAGAATAGATGAAATCTGTGATGCTTGTGTCAAAGGTAAACATGTCAGATCATCCTTCAAATCAAAGAAAGTGGTAAGTATATCTCGACCTCTGAAACTGCTTACATGGACCTATGTGGACCTATAAGGGTTAAGAGTAAAGGAGAAAAGAGGTATGTTTTTGTAATTATTGATGGCTACTCTAAATTTACTTGTACCATATTTCTGGAAACTAAAGAAGAAACATATGATATGTTTGTGACCTTTATGAAGAAATTACAAAGAAAATTGGATAGTCATGTAGCTAGCATTAGATCTGACTATGGAACTGAATTTGAAAATGCCAATTTTTTTGAGTTATGCGTAAGTAATGGCATAGACCATAACTTCTCTGCACCTAGGACTCCACAGCAAAATAGTATTGTGGAAAGAAAAAACAAGACATTTAAAATATATGGTAAGAACCATGCTAATTGCTAGTGGACTTCCTAAAACTTCTTGGGCTGAAGTTGTGAGCACTACATGTTATATTATCAATAGACGCATGATCGCCAATAATTGATAAGACTCCCAATGCATTACTTAAAGGTAGAAAACCCAATATAACTCACCTAAGAGCCTTTGGTAGAAAGTGTTTCGTGCATAATAATGGTAAAGAGGCTCTAGAAAAATTTGATGCTAAAAGTGATGAGGGTATTTTTCTGAATTATTCTCCACATAGTAAAGCTTATAATGTGTATAATAAAAAAACTTTTTGTATTGAAGAAAGTATACATGTGATTTTTAATGAATCTAACCATTTGGCTGAGAAAGGTACACATGCTGCTAATGATGGAGAATTTGGACTTGGGGATAACAACGAAGAACAATTAAACCAAGGACTTCCAAAGGCAGTTGCATAGAAAATGCAAGAACTAGGTCCTTTGGAAGCGAAGCAACGTGTATTATAGACAGGTGGAAAAGAACATGAAAATCAGGTAGACTTTAATGCACCTGGTTCCATTGTTGAACATGAGAAAAATAATTGTAGTGAGGGTTTTCAAGCAAGGGCCTGGAAGCATCAAAGTTCACATCTACTCATGAATGTGCTAACGCCAGTTGACTCTAGGATGATGATAAGACAAAGTTTAGAAACATGATTGCCTTCATAGCCAACATATCTATGGTTGATCCTAAGAACATTAAAGAAGCACTTGAAGATCTAGACTAGATAGCGGCTATGCAAGAGAAACTTAATCAGTTCGAAAGAAGAAAAGTATGGCACCTGATTCCTAGTCCAAAGACAGAACAGTCATTGAAACCAAATGGGTGTCTAGGAATAAATTGGATGATTAAGAAAATATTGTCAGAAACAAAGCAAGAATTGTTGTGCAAGGATACAATTAAGAAGATGGAATCAATTATGATGAGGCGTTTGCTCCAGTTGCAAAAATAGAGGCAATTCTAATGCTCGCTGCCTTTGCATCCTATATGGGTTTCAAACTATATCAAATGGATATGAAGAGTGTCTTTCTTGTAACAGCGCAATCCACTAGTGATATTATCCACTTCGGGCCAAGGCTCGCAAGGCTTTAAAATGCGTCACTAGGATCTAAGGCTTGTTTACTTATATACCCAGCATCTCTCTCGTGTTTTATTGATGTAGGATTTACCTAGGGTGTTACATACACCACCTTTAGGGACTCAGAGTCCTCGCTGAGGTTTTTCCTACCATCGTTCAAGGTTGTACACGAAGTGGCTCTGATACCATATATAACAGCTCAGTCCATTAGTGATATTATCTGCTTTGGGCCTAGGCCCCCACAGCTTTAAAATGCATCACTAGGATCTAAGACTTGTTAAGTTATATAACCAACATCTCTCTCATGTTTTGTCGATGTGAGATTCTCCTAGGGTATCATATTTCTAAATGGGTATTTGAAAGAGGAAGTGTTTGTGCGTCAGCCTCTAGGATTTGAGAGTCATGAGTTCCTAGATCACGTATACAAATTGGGCAAAGCACTGTATGGTTTAAAGAAGGCTCTAAGGGCATGGTATGAAAGGTTGTCAAAATTTTCCCTAGAGAACGGGTCCTCACGCAGTAAAATTGACAACACTCTGTTCCTGCTGAAGAGTGGGCATGAACTTGCTAATTGTTGAAATATGTATTGATGACATTATTTTTGGAGCCACAAATAAAGCCTTATGCAATAAGTTTGCTAAGTTAATGGGCAGTGAATTTGAAATGAGCATCATGGGAGAATTAAATTTCTTCCTTGGGATTCTAGTTAAGTAGACTGCTAAAGGAACCATGATACATCAACATAAGTACATCAAAGAGCTACTCAAAAGGTTTGATATGGAAAATGAAGAGATAATTGATACTCCAATTGCTACAACATCTAGGTTGGATATGGAGGAACCTTCCTATGTTGATGAAAAGAAGTATAAGGATATGATTGGATCTTTGCTCTATCTAACTGCAAGCAGGCCAGATATTGTGTACACTGTGGGGTTATGTGTAAGATTCCAATACAGTCCCAAGGAGTCGCACTTGAAGGCTGTCAAAAGAATCTTGAGATATCTTAAGAATACTCAAGACCTGGTTATTTGATCCCACTAGAGACTCATTTGATTTGATAGGGTAAGCAGATAGTGACTATGTTGAATACCTGGTAGACAGGAAGTGTACATCAGGAATGGCTCACTTCCTGGGGTCATGTTTGATCTCATGGGCCTCAAAGAAACAAATTTTGTAGCTTTATCAACTGTAGAAGTTGAACATGTAGTTGCTGCCTCATATTGTGCTCAACTATTATGGATTAAGCAACAACCAGAGGACTATTGAGCAATGATTGAACGCATTCCCATATTCTTTGATAGTACAAGTGCAATAAACATGGCAACGAACCCGGTTCATCACAAGAGAACCAAACACATCGATGTGAGACATCACTATTTGAGAGACAATGTCGAGATGAGTCACATCTCTATGGAATTCTGTAAGACAAAAGAGCAGATTGCTGATATATTTACCAAAGATTTGAGCATGGGTCACTTTAAAAGAAACTGCTTGGAGCTTGGTTTGATCAATGTCTAAATCAGTCTTACACTGCAACAGGTATGCATACATGACACTATCTCACAGGCTCAAACGTTTAATCTGATGATGAAATCCTCACTCAGAAAAAGTTTCTGTAAGCCACATTGAGGAAATCAATCAAAGAACTTGGTTGTGTGACACCCAAGTATGTTCCCCTTTCCATTAATACTTGTATCTAACTGTTAAACTGCCACATCAACAAAAATCGGGTTCCCTCTCAAATCATTCGTATCCCATGGCTGTAACTCCCTTTAACTCTTGCTATTAAATGGGGATCAGGTTCCAAAAATGAAAATTGTCAGTCCTAAAGTAATCATGACTAGTTCAGTTCACGTGAAATTAGGACCAGTTTTCTAAACTCCCAGAACACATTAAAGCCCTTAACCACCTTTTTAGATTTTTAAATCTGATAGTTACACTATCTTCGTCTTAAAATCGGATTAGTAGCAATTTGTATGACTGATTAAAGTCTGAAAACTGTTAAATCATACCTCTATAAAACCCCTTTCTTATGCATATTCTCTCTCATTCGATCAAACTACTCAAATTACCCAGGTGAAAATTGAAATCATAACTCTTTAATTCTGCAAAAGTTCTTGAACCCTTAGCAATTTAGAACTCACCAAGTCAAGCTACTTCTGACATTCTTGAATTAAACACCACATTTGCCACCAATATACCTCCATTTATACTCACTCCCGTCGAGTTTGTCCAAGATCAATCTCCTTCGCGAATGCCCCAAAAGCCTTTTAGTGGTTTAGTTGACTACTCGAACGAAGAAGAAGGTGAAAATTTTGAGGCTAAAAAATTTAGCAGTGGAGGGGCCACAAAATTGAGGGGGAAGGAGACGTTGAACAAGTGAAAGATGATGGCACTAAGCAAGTAGAAGTAGATGTTATTGTCAAGCCGGTGATTCAGGAGGGGAAAGGAGGTGGTAGGAGAAAATAAAAATGAGGTGGTAGGAGAAAAGGAAAAGGAGAGTGAGGTAGTGGAAATTGAGACTCGGGCTGAAGTAGAAGTAGTGGCTGAGTAATTAGAAGAGAAGGAGAATGAGTGAGACACTGATGATGTAGATGAGAATTTTGTAGATACCATGGCACATCCCGAGGAAGAATTTATGGAGGAGAGTACTAGGGCTGAAGTGGAAGCACCAGAGGTACCTGAACAACAACCAAGTCCTTCTGTTGTTGATGAGGGAGACTTGGGTGAAAAAGATGATGCATTAAAAATATTTGAGCAAGACAGTGATAGGTTCAAAAACTTGATTCTTTTAATGGTGATCCAAAAAAATTTGAATCCTTTGACTCTACTGATACTGAGGAAGAATGAGAAAAGGTAGGAGTGGAAGAAGCGAGAAAACAAAGTAGTGCCAATAGTGATAATGAAGCAATGGCAAGCCTCATTGCTAGAATGAGTAAAAAGAGACAAAGTGAGGTAAAAACCACCTTTGGGAGGGTGAAATTTGTAACAAAGAAGGTTGTGTTTCCTCAAAAGATTATTACTCTTAGGGGGGTAAAACTCTAAATACTAGACAAAAAAGTAAGACTGCACTTGAGAAGGTCTGGGAAGAAATTCAAAAAAAATAAAGATGGACAAGAGTCCAGGCTAGTAGATGAGTTTGATGTAGAGGAAGTTGATCTGGTAAGTGAGGAACATGAAGAATAAAAGAAAAGCAAAAGGATGAATTATTTTCAGCCATACCTAAGAAGAAGTCTTTCAGAAAAAGTAATTCAGCAGTTTCTGAGTCTAAAGTGAAGGGAACCACTTCTAAATGCAAGAAGAAGTCTCAAAAGAAAATTGCCATTGTAGGAAAAGAGGAGTGGTTTACAAAGCTGATCATGTTAAAGGATCGGGTAATTGACCCTTCTACTGTGAAAATATTTGGCTTGAAGGAGTTGTTGGAGAAAATTGAGAATCATGGTTGGACACACATGTTGTTGTGTCTACTCCCAGTCATGTATGGTGAAGCAATGCTTCATTTCTACAAGAACTTCAAGAATGACATAGTGAGTTTTGAAGTAAGAGGAGTAGACCTGGTTCTTGATGCCAAGTTGTTGGGTAAGATATTGAATGTGCCAGTAGAAGGTTTTGAGAAAATGCTTTGTACTTGATCTCTAAGCACACATAGAAGAGGGAAAAGTTGACTGCAAGAAAAGTAGGAAAAGGGGAGATATTGGGTTCAAAAGCACACGCAAGTATACGCGATCGACAAGTTATAAAATGATGATAAAGTATCATCCCTCGAGGATTTATGATTAACTATCGTCCAATCTAAACTACTTATAATTTATTTCTCAAGCGGTTATGACGAAGATTATTGTGATTTTTACTACTAAGAATTACTATGAAATTACACAACAAGCAAGAGATTCAAAGGAGCAAAGCAAACAAGCAAACACTTAGGAAGAATTCAATGAGATGGAATATTATGGGGTTATAGGATTAATGTCTCTCCTATTGCATTCTTCCAGTTGATTTAATCACTTAATTTATTTAATTTGTTGATTAATAGGGTTTATTATGCTCACGAAGTACTTTCGACACTTCGCTCGCCTATTCAAGCAAACCTAATACTATATGTCTATAGAATCAGGATTAGCGAGAATGCATGTATATTTCCTGTGAAAATAACCAAGGTAACTAGAATATGCCTATCCTAATCACGAATCTATTCTCCGATGCCCGGATTCAAGAACTTACTCTGCTCAATCTTATATGCAATCTATAATTCTCACTTTTGAGCTCAACTATAAATTTGTAGATAGTGTTCTACTGTTAGCTATGCAATAGAATAATTAAGTGCAAGATAGAATAAATAAACTAATATGATAACTCAAGAAAGATAATCAACCGTCAAACAACAATAGTCAATAACAACCCATAACCCCAGAATAATGAAGTTTTTAGCCACTCATGTTCATAACAACAATCAAAGTGTTATTTTTAAATATAGAAGCTATGAATACTAGATGGAAGATGGAAGATTCGATGAATTCCATGCTCCATTTGTGTTTCTAAGCATTTGCCGCCACCGAAAATTGATCCATCCTTCACTAATCACATTTAGGGGGTATTTATAGGCTAGGTCGAAGTCCAAAAGTTCAAAACTAAGTGGAAAACATGACTAGGAAAGGGTCCAGGCCTCAGAGCTCGTGAGTCTTGGCCTGGGGCGCGCTCCAGAGCTCGTGTCGCCTGCTTAAACGCGCGTTGTACCTCGCTTGGAGCCAGGCGTCACCAGGCTTGGTGCCTGGTTCCAGGCCTTGTCCAATTTTTGCCTTTCCGTGCTCTTTTTGTGTATTTTTGACATCCTTGTGTGCAACCTTCACTTGTTTTCATCCTCCAATGATCCTACATATAAAAACGACACAATTAAACCCAAACGTCGCACATATTTTCATTAAAACACCAAAATGTAAGGATAGTAATATACCAAAAGTATACATCTATAGCCAATTATCACTACCCCACACTTGAACGTTGCTCGTCCTCGAGTCAACGAAGAATTCACACTATCCTTAAGCACTTTATATTTGACACATATGAAGCACACTACACCAATGGCCATGGTTGATAGCAACAATTAAACATTAGCATATGCAATCACATACACTTCTCATTACTTATGCCACACTTCAAAACTATTTACAACAAAGACCACATGCTCATAACAATCCTAACCTCAAAAACTGACCGCATGCCACAATGCACTCATGGCTTGAACACCCAACATCATAGAGAAGTCTAATAACATCACCAATTCCTTGTAAAACCATGTGCCCTTACAACAAAACAAGAAGTAAGTTGAATGCACACATTCAAATCAAATGCTCAAATATAATTTAAGGACTCATATATATATATATATATATATATATCAAAGGAAATCACTCACTCTCACAAAGAAGTCACATGCATGCGATTGGTATCATAGGCTTTCCCATAATGTAAATCTCTACTACTATAGGCTCGCTCGACCTAAAATCAATTTGGACTTTTTTATGGTTGTAATGTGGGTTAAGGGACGGGTAGAATATATTTAGGAATAGTGGTTCACCCTCCTAAGCACTTTAACGCATCACAAAATTAACTTTAAGTTCAAATTCTTCGATCCTAACTTCAATTTCACAACTAAAATCACCCCAATAATGTTTCCTCTTTCTTTAAGCATTATATTAATTCACACCCCACTAGCAAGAACAAGATATTTTTTCATCTACATTTTCCCTTCTTTTCTTCTCTTTTTTTCAGAAAGTTTTTCTTTTGCAATTTCTGATTTTTTTCTCTTCTTTACAATTTTTGCTAGTGGTGTATTCTTTTACAAAACAAGTGTACATTTTTTTTATTTCATTGGTTCCACTCAAAAGATATCCAAGTTTCCTCCTTACTTCCTTTAGCATTCATTTCACAATTAAAGATATTTAAGAGGTAAAAAGATCAAAATAATATCAATTAAGAACAAAAAGGGTTTAGGCTTGTAATGTGGGCGCCAAATAAAAGTCTATAGGCTCAAAAGCATTAACTAGAGATAATTTTATTTATGATAAGCATTAGAGCTCGAAAAGATCAAAGAAAGCCTAAAATTATTTTTCAAATCGAGCATCACCTATTTTTCGCTTCAACTCGCATGCCGGCCAAGTTCTAGACTGAATCGCAACATGAACTACACAAAAAAAAAAACTCACCACACATGGCACATGATTTACTAAAGATGGTCTCATTCCGACTCTCAACTAATGTAAGTATTTATGGAACCACGAGATATTAAAGATTTGCACAAAGTGAACATAAATCAAGAAAATAAGCCATAGGCATCACAAGACATGCAATCCAATTAAACACTGCATCATGAACAACTTTAACACATAGGGAAGATACTACACATGTTAAACCCTAAATATGCTACCATAAAACAAGTCAAGGGCGCCAAGGAATCTCATCTTTCTTCCATTTTTCCTAAATTCTAACATATTCTAGAAATAAAAAAGCTACTACCCCTTTCAACTACATCCCATGAAAAAGAACCGAGGCATAAAGAAAAACCACGGGGGATTATTACTACCTAAGAAAAACTAAACGACATTTTTTGTGTTTTTTATATTTTCAATTTTATTTTGTGCTTTTGGTTAGACTATAATCTCTCAAGAAAGCTCCCTAGGGAATCCATCATCGAGAAAAGTCTAAGTATTACTAAAAAAGTTTCAATTTTCTATTTTTTTGCTTTTTTTCTTCATATCAAATTAAACTACTACTAAACCAATCCTAAAAACTACCAATAAAATACTAAACTAATATATATATTTCTATTCCTATTTTTTTTTCTCATTAATCTATGCTAAAATAGAAAACAAGAAGCTAATCTAAAAACTACTAAATTTAAACAAAAATAAGAAGCTAAAAATTAGTCTATTATTTATATACCACCACAGAGCATCCCCCACCCCACACTTAAAGTATGCAATGTCCCCAGTGCATATATAAAATAATAAAAATCAAGTAAGGCGGTAAGAAAATTCTCTAGTCATTCTTCATCATCTCCCTCGTCATAGAAGGCCTTCTCAGCAGCCTCCCAATCCTCATCATTATCTCCACCCTATTATCTCCTCCTCTAGTTGCTCTAGCTCGGGCTCTGAACTTTCAGGTGTGTTTACATCTTCGCCTCAGAAAATCCCTGACCCTCACCAAACCCAACCAGACAATGGGCATGCGCATTGAGTGGATAAATCTCATGTAAGATTGCACGCTCTTCCGGAGTAGCTGGCCTTCCCTCAATTTGTAACTGCAGGGCAAGCATCCCATAAAAATGGGCCATGAAACTATCATCATAAGCATTATGCTCGACACTAGTAAGCGCAGTCATATCATTATCCTCCTATACCCGAATGCTCGTGATGTCAGTCCCTCAGAGTGGTGCCAGAATGATCGTGTCAAACTCCGGCTCCTCATCCACTTCCTCCTTCCTCAGGTACTGCGTCGACATGTTTCCAAAGAATAATCTATCTATCCTCTTACTCCTTCTCACCTGCTCCATCTGGTGTGTCTCAAATGGCCCACATTCACTTTTTGGCTGGTCATCAAGAAATAGAGCAGGCACACTATCCCACGCCCAATAAGAGTATCATAATTGCATGGTAGCACCGAGCATTGATCAACTTCAACTAGACTTGGTCCTTCCTTCATCTTCTTCTTTGGGAACTTTCTATAGTGGTGAGTCTTTTTATCACAAACCTAGGCAGCTAGAGAATTGACACCACATAAAGTGTGTCGAAGCTCCTGATATGTAGGTCGGGCAATGAAGTTATCCAATAGCTCGTGTGGAACATCTGGAGCTCCCAAGTAAGCATATAAAGCAGACGAAGAGATATCGATTAACCTTTCTCGAATGGGCACCAACTGCTCCTCATCATCCGGATCCCATTAAGCATAGAACTCGCAAAGTAGGCTCACAGTGATGTCCCCAGGGTTCCCAAAAACATAGCTCAACCGTAGCTCATGAATAGACTTCCAAATTGCCGGATACTTAGATTGCAAACGGCACTCATCTGTAGCTAAATCTGGGTGCATTATGCTTTAGCTTACAAATCTTGTACCACGCCTTGGCGGATGGGGGTATGCTTTTAAGCTCATATTCACGCTCGCCCCGAGGCCTTTTGTGAGGCTGCCATGGCTGCAACCGCTTGTAACCCCTCAAACGGACTACTAGAAGTGGCTTCTCCTCCTTTCCACGTTTTCGGTGGCAGTGCGGAGGATGTCTTGCCCTTAGTGGGGCTATAGCTTTGCCCTTTCCCTTGTCTATTGGTGGTGCATTTAGGTTTGGACATACCATTTTTGTACCTGCATAATTTTATGTTAGTAAACTCGGACAGCAATGAATCAATTTGAAACTTAAGAGTTTAGCACATGATTGTCAAGTAAGTCGAGACTACTCGGACTTCACCTCTTGAAATTAAGCAATGATTGTAGTTATAAGATAACTAGTTCATATGGGAAGACAATGTAGGTACCATACTTGAACCCTTCAACCAGGATCCGATGAGCGACCCCACACTTAAATGTCATGCTAGGGAAGCTTACAACCTACTACTATATCAATCCCGAAGGCTCGGGCTCCAATTGGGACAAAACTTGCCTTTGAGGCATTTTAAAAAACACGTGGTGCGCACTAGTTAGGATGAAACTTTCGTATGGATGAGGGATTGCCTCATCCTCCCAAACCGGCTTGGGATTCGAGTGTAAAAACTCGTCTGTGCAACAAGAATATCAATCCAATAGGGTTCATTGGGGTTGAGACAAGCATGCACAATTTCAAGACATTCATAAAGTTAACATGTTGTAATTCACCTCAATTAATCCCAAAATAGAAGAAAGATAGACCATAAATAATACATTAGATGTTGAAATAGGGAGGAGTGATCTTCAATTCTTGTTGTGCTTGGGTGTATGAATGTGTGAGAGAAGATTTGAGAGATTTGGATGAGTGAAAGAGACTAGGAGAGGGGCTGGGCAGTGAGAAATTAATGTGGGAGGTTTTAGTTTTGAGTGTGCGTGTGTTTTAATAGGGGTGCGTGGATTTTAAAAGAAAAAGGAAGAAAACCTTAACTAGCCTCGCGATCTTGGACGCGAGATCCATCTCACGATACAATGATCGAAGCAAGGTTTGGGACGGGAGAGGCGGGAGCTTGGGGGCAAAGGGAAATACGAGATCCACCTCGCACCTGGGTACGTGGCGCCAGGCCTATAGCAAGGTACTAACTGGGTGACGCCAGTGTAAAAGCACGAGGCATCTTGTGTTGCTAGGCCTATGGCAAGGTCCTTGCCTCGTTAGGCGAAGTCCAAAGCTCAATGGAGCGATTTTCTCTCCGTTTTTTGGACTCCTTCATGTGTTTTGACCTCCCAATTTCACTCCCGTACCTATCCAAACACCAAAACTCAAAAAGCTAGTACCCAAAAGCAAAAAGAAAAAGCTAATTAAACAAAACTAATCTACTAATTTGGGTTGCCTCCCAACAAACGCCTTAGTTAGAGCCATGGCATGATGTTTATGACATCACCATGGGTTTCCTCCCATGAAGCGCTGATTTAATGTCGCGACATGATGCAAAAGGTTCTCTCAAGCATCCACCATGTCTATCGAAGTTTTGTGATGACGAACGCCACCACCCTAATAGTGTTTAACTCTTTGATCATTGACTAAGAACGTGCCATCATTTTCGGGATCCCATAGCTCAACAGCTCCATGCTCCGTAGTGTGCACCACTTCAAATGGCCACGACCATCTAGACTTAAGATTCCCAATAAAGAGCTTCAACCTTGAATTGAACAAGAGAACGGCTTGACGCGGTTTAAACTCACGATGCACAATATGTTTGTCATGCCATCCCTTTCTTTTCTCTTTGTACAACTTCGCATTCTCATATGCGTGAAATCAAAACTCCTCGAGCTCATTGAGTTGCAACATTAATTTTTCCCCAGCTAGATCCATATCGAAGTTGAGCTTCTTGATTGCCCAAGATTCTTTGTGCTCAAGCCCAATGGGCAAGTGACAAGTTTTCTCATAAACCAACCTGTACGGCGAAGTACCAATTGGAGTCTTGTATGCAGTTCGATCGCCCATAGAGCATCATCCAGCTTGCTAGCCCAATTCTTTCTACTTGCACTCACTATCTCCTCCAAAATCAGCTTCACTTCCCTATTTGCAACCTTGACTTGACCACTGGTTTGCAGATGATAGGTTGTCGCGACCTTGTGTTTTACCCCATTCTTAGCCAAGAGGTTGCCCAACAATTTGTTACAAAAGTGAGTACCTCCATCACTAATTAAAGCATGTGGATTTCTAAGTTTCATGAAAATATTTTTCTTCACAAAGTTCACCACAACCTTAGCATCATTCATAGGCAACTCCCAAACCTCTACCCACTTTGACACATAATCAACTGCAACCAAGATGTACTTATGACCATTAGACGATAGAAATGGTCCCATGAAGTCTATTCCCTAAACATCAAGGATTTAGACCTCAAGTACACCCTTCAACGGCATCTCATGCCTCCTTGAAATTATGCCCGTTATTTGGCACATATCACATCGTTTCACAAACGCATGTGCATCCTTGAACAAAGTGGGCCAATAAAATCCCGACTGCAACACATTTGCAGCCATTTTCTCTCCAACATGGTGCCCTCCATAAGGTGATGCATGAAAGTCATGTAAAATTGCTTTCATCTCCTCCTTAGGGACACAACGGCGCACCAGCTGATCTGCTCAATGCTTAAACAAAAATGACTCATTCTATAGATAAAATCTAACATCATGCATGACTTTTCTCTTACCATCTGATGACAACTCTGGAGTCGTCACTCCACTTATAATGCAGTTCATATAGTCAGCATACCATGGGGTTGCGCTAGTCATTTTCATCAGGAAAGAGTACCTGAATCTCGCACTCTTCATCAACAGGAGCACGAGTTTCCAAGCACGATAAATGATCGGCTACCTGATTTTTTTGTCCTCTTTCGATCTCTGATTTCCACATAAATTTCCTACAAAATAAGAACCCATTGAATTAGTCTAGGCTTAGCATCCTTTTTCTCAGACAAATTCCTGATGGATGCATAGTCTCTGTAAAAGATGGATTTAGTGCCCGCCAAGCAGGACTTAATTGTCACACCCCTATACTATCGCTAGAAACTCTTTTTCTATAACTGTGTAATTTATCTATGGTGGATTCAGAGTTTTGCTAGCATAGTAAATAGAGTGGAACACTTTGTTTTTCCTATGGCCCAATACGGCCCCAGTTGCCGTGTCACTGACATCACACATCAACTCAAAAGGCTCCCCCCAGTCTCGGGCGGTGATAATTGGTGCATTCACCAATCTCTTTTTTACCTCCTCATAAGCCTTCAAGAAATTGTCATCAAACTTGCAAGGTGTGTACTTCTCAAGCAACCTGCACAAGGGAGCAGAAATCTTAGCGAAATCTTTCATGAATCTGCTTAGAAACCTACATGACCTAGAAAGCTTCCAACTCCTTTGACAGAAATTGGAGATGGCAGTTTATCAATTGCTTCCACTTTTGTCTTGTCTACCTCCAGGCCATCTTTGGATACCTTGTGCCCGAGTACAATCCCTTCTTGTACCATAAAATGCCATTTCTCCCAATTCAGCACCAAGTTTGTCTCTTCACACCTGGAAAGCACTTTACTCAAATTCATTAAGCATTCATCAAAAGATAGTCCGAAAACCGAAAAACAATCCATAAATACGTCAACACAGTTTTCTACCATATCAGTGAAGATTGCCTCATGCACCTTTGAAAAGTCACAGGTGCATTGCACAACCAAATGGCATTCTCTTAGAAGTATTAGTGCCACAAGGACAAGTGAAGGTGGTCTTCTCTTGGTCCGTTAGTGCGATAGCTAGAATATCCATCAAGAAAACAGTAATAATCATGTCCGGCTAACCAATACAATATTTAATCAATGAAGGGAAGGGGTAAGTGGTCTTTTCTAGTGGCATTATTTAATTTTTTTCTAGTCTATGCAAATTGTCCAACCTGTGACAGTTCTAGTTGGAATTAATTAATTATTCTCATTTATGACCAACGCCATTTCCACCCTTCTTAAGCGTACATAATACTGGACTTACTTACTTATTGTGAGAGATGGTAAAGATAATACCTACATCTATCCACTTGAATTCCTTTCTTACCACTTTCTTCATAACTGGTTTCAGCGCCATTGGTATTCCACGTTTGGTTTATGCCCATCCTCCATAAGAATTTAATGCATATAAAATGATGGTCTAATACCAAGAATGCCAGTAATGGTCCATCCAATCACACATTTGTGCTCCCTAAGCAAGTGAAGCAAATTTTCCTCTTGCAAAACAGACAACTCCGAAGATACAACAATAGGTAAAGCTTCGTTAGCACCCAAATAAGCATAGTGAAGGTGAGAGGGTAAGGGATTGAGCTCCAACTTGGGAGCTTCTTTGATGGATGGGTTGAGTGGTGGCCTAGTAAGTCTATCTAGAGGCGCAAAATTAATCATCTTTTTTATGTAAGCACATGCATCGAGATGATGCACCATCTCTTTAACCTCATCATCCAAGTCAATATTGTCGAACAACATAAGTACTTTCTCTAGAGGGTCATCCAGACATGCACCCTTGTCATTTTTTCCTTCTTTTGCAACCATAGAGATCATAGACAGGTCCTCATATTGACTTGGAAGATGAATTGCCTTGTATAAATTAAAGACTGCTTTCACTTTATCAACTCCGAGAATCATTTTTCCTTCACGAAATTTTATCACTGCATCGGAGGTGGCTAAGAGAGGTTTTCCCAAGATGATTGGGACGTGACCATATTCATAACCCAATATGATGAAATCCAAAGAATATATTGCTCAATCTGTAGCAACACATCTTCAATCACCCCTTCGAGATGAACAATAGATATGTCAGCAAGTTGCAACATGACAATGGTTGGCCTTGGGGTCCCCAACCCCAACTGACTGAAAACCGAGAGAGGATCAAATTTATGCTATCCCCCAAATCACAAAGTTCCCGTCCTATATCTACTTCACCAATTCAAACAGGGATGGTGAAGCTCCCAAGATCCTTCAATTTTTGGGGCAACTTCCTTTGAATTCGTGAAGTGCACTCTTCAGTAAGTGCCACTATTTCAAACTCGATTTGTAATACCCCAATATTTTAAGTGAGGATATATTGAATATTTAAAAAATAATTTAAGTCCAAAATAAAATAGAAAAATAAAATAACAAATAAACTAATTAAAAAAAAAGGATTCAAGCACCTGTACACTCCTACTTGAATGCAAATCCTTATTTTAAGGAAAGATTTTGTTCTTCTCTAGAGTTTAGTTCAAAAACAAAAACCACGTTATCAACTTACTATGAGAGCAAGAGAAAAATTGATTCAATGCCGGTGATTAGCGATCCAATAATATGGACTAGAGGCAAAACCATAGGAAGAGGCAGTTTCGGTATCGTCACTCCAGCAACGACAACAAAGTCATCCATTGATATTCCGTCGACAATTGCAGTAAAATCTGCCTTGTTTTCACGTTCAAAGTCGCTACAGAAAGAGAGAGAATTGCTACACGAGTTTCAAGATTGTGATCATGTAATTCGATGTTTCGGAGCTGATGTTACTGGAGAAGATGGGAAGATATTGTACAACATGTTGCTTGAGTACGCGTCTGGTGGAAGTTTAGCTGATCGGATTGATCAAATTCAAGGCAAGGGTTGCGAGATTTTGAGGTAAAACAGCACGTGAAATCGCTTCTCTTAGAGCTTAGTCATATTCATGGAAGAGGTTTCGTTCACCTTGACATTAAACCAGAAAATATTCTTCTTGTGGGTACGAAAAAGTTGCCAAGATTGTTGATTTCGGGTTCGCGAAGAAGATTGATTGAAGGAAGTCGTACGGATTGTACGAGGTGACGCAATTGGTATTTCGGCACGAGTACTGTGAATAATAATCTTACCGCAATTTCTGTTTTCATAACTTGCATGATTTACACACGATTTTTAATATGAATATGTTACCGATTATTTTGAGTTGCATGTGGGGCAAGCCTTTTACTCGATATGAAACCGAAATAGTTATTTGAGATGAGTACCGTGATTTTAAATATTTTCGTTGTCACTAGATCTATTTTACCGTTACTTCAATTTACTGTTATCGAAAGGAAATTATATGATTTGATAAGAACTGAAATGTCCTATATTATTTTAAAATAGTTTCTACGAGTATATACGGATTACAGAGACAAGTATAAATGGGAGTAGACATTGAAGGATCCCGTAGCTAACGGCGGGTTCGTTAGACCTGGTGCACCTTGTAATTACTGATTACCGTTATAGCCCTCGCTAGTGGGGAGGTAGAACTAGCATACCGTTACCAATTTTCCCTCGAGTAGGGACTACCGTTATATATGACTTCTGGTAAAGAAGTCCACAGTTATACCGATTACATGATCCGTTCATTGAAACCTCCCAAAATGTGAATACTGATATTATACAGTGGTTACCGAGCTTATTACTGAATTGTTAATTATACTTTACTACAAGAAAAGCGTTTTGAGACAGAAAATTATTTATTGTTTCTGAAAGGGCATTTTTATGTTATTTTCTCTTTGAGATACTACCATGTTTCTGACTTGTTCCCAAATAAAAACGGTTGTGGTTAAGTGTTATTACTCACTGAGCTAGCGACTCATTCCCCGCTAATTTTTTTTACAGAGACAGCAGTTGACGCAGACGAGTATCTCGTTAATTAGAGCGCACAGGTTGATATTTCTCGGTGAGCCTCGCACTTGTTCGCGTGGGCAGAGATTTTTCTTATTGTTATGGTCTTTTCATTGAACTCTTAGAGTCGCTCCATAGTCATTATTTTAGTGCCATGCATTTTCTTTCGTTATTATTGTCTTATGTTGAGTATCGTTCTTATTTATCAAAGTTGGAGATAAATTAGTATTTCTGGTGGTTAGTTGGTGGTTTAGTTATGGTGGAGATTTGTATTGGTTAATTGACAAGTTGTCAATTGTTTGGTATAATATTAGGATGTTTGGTTGTTGATCTGAGACAGGAAAGTTTTTTTGGGATGGTCCAAAAATAGGGGAAACTCTGTCCGATTTTCTGTAAAATTTTCGATGAGGCTTACTTGGGAGCACTTGCTCCTAAGCGCCGGTCACAATCCTAAATTGGGTCGTGACACGATTGTTCTTCTTTTATTAACCACAATATCCTTTATGTACTTAGCATACTTTGTAATTTCACGTAACACATCAACTAATGGGAGATTTAATTGGATTTGGCTCAGCATATCAAGAAATCTGTTGAACATTTTGTCACCACTCTTCTTCTTCAATATTTGTGGGAAGGGGGTGGAGGCCTTGCAACTGATGTTTTCTCGCCTTTATCATTTTCTTTCTCAGTTTCCACCACAACTTTAGGAAATAGTTCGCCTTCAGGAGTGACTTTTACTTTCTTTCCTTTTGGTACTTCTTCCAATTCTCTGTCATTCCTCAAAGTTTGTAGCATTTACTTGAGGATTCTTCTCTGTATCGCTTGGAAGGGCCCTTGCAGGTCGGGTATTTTGATGCCCACCAACTGCCCAATCTGTCTCTCTAAATTTTGAAAATTAGTCCTCAACTACTGATTATCTGTTTGAAGTTGTTGGTTGTCAATAAACAGCTTTTTCAACATATTGTTGGTGCTTTCTTCTACTTGTTGTGGTAGATTTTGGGGCTGATTGTAGTTTTCTTGGGGTCTGTATTGATTTTGAGTAGCCTGATTCCACTCCATGAGAAGTTCTGGTGATTCCTCCAGTTGGGATTATAGGTGTTCCCATATTGTGCATTTTGGTTCATTGGACCTCTACCCTACTGGCACATAATAAATAGATTTTGGACTCACCGGATATTGGTCACTCATGTGACCGTCTCCACAAATTTCACAAATTGCATTCATTTGTTGCACATGCTGCATCTGATGTGTTTGTTGCATTGTCATCTTATTCACCTTATTGGCTAACTATGCTATATCTGCTCTCATGGCTGAGAAATCATCAAGCTTAATTGTACTTGCTGCTCTCTATTTTATTATTCTTCTTGGTTCACTCTCACCTTTCCAATTATGATCATTTGCGATGAAGTTGTTCACTAGAGACTGAATCTTACTGTACGGCTTTTACATGCAACTACCTCCACAAGCTGAGTCTAGATTCAATTTGGAAGTCTCATCTAACCCATCCACAAAAGTATGACCCAAAAATTCATCAGTTTGACAGTGATGCAGAAAATCTCTAAGTAACGGTTTTACATCTCTCCCAAGCTTGGCGAGACTCTCTCCATTTTTTTGTTGAATCCCAAAATTGGGCTTCTTAGTGACTTTGTTTTCTTTGTGGGAAAGAATTTGATCAGGAATTTCTGTGCTAGATCATCCCATATACGAATTGAGTTTGCTGGTTCTTTCTGTACCTATTCCTTTGCTTCCCCGAATAGAGAAAAGGGAAACAAGGTTAGTCTGACATAGTCCTTAGAGACATTCGGATAGTTGCATGTATTCGTAATCTCCAAAAAATTCTGTATGTGCCTTTGCGTACCTTCATGCGATAAACCCACAAATTGCCATGTGGACTGAATTAGCTGCACTATGTACTGTTTCAGCTCGAAGCGACTAGTTATGCCAGGCTTCACAATATCCTGAGTCATGTTTGCGAGACTAGACCTTGCGGCCTCGATCACCCGTCTCTCATCATTCTCTACAATCTTGATTGGTTGTGGTTGGACTATGATGCCCAACTCTACAGTTCTTACTCTTGCCTCCATCACTCTCCTTAACTTGTGAAAAAGTCTTTCGAGTTCAGGATCGGGAGAAGGAAGATTGTTCAAACTATTACTTCTTCTTAGCATTCGATGCGAATACATGTGGAGTTAGAAACAGTGAATAATTTAAAACTCAAACAAAATAACAAATAAAAGCTAATTTCAGACAAGTATCTAATTTCTAAATCCCCGACAACGGCGCTAAAAACTTGTTGGCTCCAAACGCACATGCAAGTATACGCGGTCGACAAGTAATAAAGTGATGAGAAAGTATCATCCCACGAGGATTTCGATTAAATTTCTTCCAATCTAAAATACTTATAGTATATTGCCCAAGCGAGTTATGACGAAGATGGATGTGATTTTTACTACTAAGGAAGCAAACAAGCAAACACTTAGGAAGAATTCAATGAGGTGGGAATATTCTGGGGTTATGGGATTAATGTCTCTCCAATTGCGTTCTTCCAGTTGATTTAATCACTTGATTTATCTAATTAATTGATTAGCAGGGTTTATTATGTTCACCAAGTTCTTTCAACGCTTCGCTTGCCTATTCAAGCCAGCCTAATATTATATGTCTACAAAATTAGGATAAACAAGAATTCATGTATATTTCCTGCGAAAATAACCAAGTAAGGCAACTAGAATATCCCTATCCTAAATCGCAAATGTATTCTCCGATGCCCGAATCTAAGAACTTACTCTATTCAATCTTATATGCAATCTATAATTTCTACTTTTGAGTTCAACTATAAATTCATAGATAGTATTCTTCGGTTAGCTACATTGTCACACCCCAACCTTGGGAGGTGCGACTGGCACACGACGCTCAAAGGCCCGTGCGAACCAATGTCCATGCTTACATCTTTTCTCAAGAAGCTGGGTTGATCGGGCCCTGATGTGTGATATCTGGAATTTGATGAAGGTCCATAATTGACAGTGAAGGAAACATTTACATCTTATACGTATTCATAATTGTTTCCAAGTAATTCATGACCACCCTTTTACATACAACCAAACACTAGTTTGCAAGCCTCTAAGAATGCTGAGAAAATATACATAGTACATGACTTGGTCAGTATAGGGCCCCAGCATACTCAAAATTAACTGCAACATAAACTTCGGTACCTATTGACTTTTGAACGGCTACTCCGGAGAAATAGAGTGCAACGACCAATAGCTGGATTAAACACCCTACTGTAGAGGAACGTCACCAGGTCTATCCATACCTGTGGTCATGAACATAGTGTCCAAAGTAAAGGATGTCAGTACGAAAAATATATCGAGTATGTAAAATGGATAACGTATGTAAATCAAAGGCATAACATAAGAGATGGAAATGCACAAGTCTTAACCTGAATACCTATAAGCATGAATCATGATTGTATGCAAGATTTTATAAAAGTCAAGCCACTCATTAGGGCCATGAAATATTTATAGTGTATGTATGTATGTATGTATGTATGTATGTATGTATGTATGTATGTATGTATGTATGTATGTATATCCAGCCACTCTTTGGGGCATATCATCACATTCACTCTATACCCGGCCTCAACAACTCAGCTTAGTCGGCCTCAAGAGGATTTGGTAGCCTCACATCACATATCACTCCATAATCGGCTTTAGGAGGTCGCGACTGTACCCGGTCTCAATAGGACTTGGCGTAGTCGGCCTCAAGAGGACTTGGTAGCCTAACATCACACATCGCTCCATACCCAGTCTCATAGAGGATTCGGTTGTACCGGACTTACGAGGTCTCGATAGTACCCGGCCTCAACAAGACTCGGCATAGCCGGCCCCAGGCCGCACAAGGATTTGGTAATATCTCATATCATGTCTTATTATACCCAACTGATCAATGGTTGCATAATAGGTGTCATACCCGACCGTCTATAGCACGGATCGGTAATGTAGAATAGATATATGTTTATAAGTGTAATGCAGAGTCAATTTTAAGGAAATACAAAGATTAAATTCAGGAGGAATCATATTTTTCGAACTCAAGGTACTATCTGGAAAACACCTCAAAATTGAAGGAATGCCACCAGTAAGAACAATGTACAAGAACAGAAACAACATTATTGAGAAGATCTTAGAACAAACCAATCTCACAACACAGAAATCTTTGAAGGAGAGAGAGAGAGATGGAGAGAGGGAGAGTCTCTCATACCAAGTCATGCTAAGAAACAAAATTATCCTACATACCTTGTTGAGGAACTGGCTACACTTCTATGATGATTAACTCCACCTCCAATGAATCTCCAAAATCAGTAAAACAAGATAATAAATATTATGGTGACGATTCCAAGCTTCTTCGCGCTGAATTCTACTAGATTCACCTTCAACTTAGCATTGGACTATATGGGAATTCTAAAGGAGATTTGAGAGCATTTTGGGTGAGTTAAAGTGGGTGACACTTTCTAGAATGAAAGAAAAAAGAGCTACACTACCTTTTTATATTATACCAAGCCTAGAAAATTCCGCCACCTCCCCATGCAAAATGGGTCGTCCCACCCCGATTACAGCATCCGGTGGGACAGATGGCGCAAGTCTAACAAAACATGTATCCCCTTCGGTAGTCATACGCGTTGCCGGCCAATTAAACACGCAAGAATCCAAACTTACCAATCTTTAACTCTATGCATGGGTAAAAGTGGTGGGTGTAACCTACGCAATAGAATAATTAAGTGCAAGATTAAATAGATAGATTAATATGATAAATCAAGCAAAATAATCAACCGTCAAACAACAATAGTCAATATTAACCCATAAACCTATAATAATGAGGTTCTTAGCCACTAATGTTCATAACAACAAGCAAAGTTTTATTTTTAAACATAGAAGCTATGAATACTAGATAGAAGATAGAAGATTCGATGAATTCTGCGCTTCGTTTGTGTTTCTAAGCCTTTGCCACCTTCGAATATTGACCCACCCTTCGCTAATCATGTTTAGGGATATTTATAGGCTAGGGTCAGAGTCCCCAAGTCCAAAACCAAGTGAAAAACATCTAAGAACGGACTGGGAAAGGGTCCAGTCCTTAGAGCTCGCAAGGCCTGTCCTGGGGCGTGCTCCGGAGCTCACGTCAACTGCTTAAATGTGTGTTCTACCTCACCTGGATCCAAGCATCGTGTGGCCTAGAGCCTGGTTTCAGGCCTAGTCCAATTTTTGCCTTTCGTTCTCTTTTTGTATATTTTTAACATCCTTGTGCAACCTTCACTCGTTTTCATCCTCCAACAATCCTACAAATAAAAACGATACAATTAAGCCCAAAATCCGCACATATTATCATTAGAACACCAAAATATAAGTCGAGTAATACACCACAAATATATATTTATAGTCAATTAGCAAGAGATAGAACATGTTCGTGAGCTTCTGTTTGAATTTTTGAACAAGTGTTTGCTGCCTCGATCTGAACGGAGGCATGAGGCTACTAACTTGGACCTGGTGATGAAAGTGTTGGAACATAATAGTCCAATTAATCTGCCCTCACTGGTGATCAAGCATATGGCAAGGAAAGCTGATCAAGAAAAATGTGTTCATGCGCTGCCAAATGGGTTCTTACTGACTAGGGTATTTGAGCACCTTGGGATTCCTCTTAGAGTTACTATGAACGATATGTTTGATGAGGAGACCTTGAAGGAATATGACTGTGTTGCACGACCACCTGGCACTAAAGCAAAAGCATGGTCAGCTGCTGCCAATGAGGAAAAAGAGAAGATGAGAGAGGAAGTTGCCTTCTTGAAGGAGGAAAATAGGAGGCTGAAGGAGGAGATGAAAAAAGAGCAGGAGGCCTATATTGCTCATTTTGACAGGCTTTTGGGGATTATTCATGGAAATTCCTCTTCCAGCAAAGAACCTGATGCTTAGTCCTCTAAGATTTTCAAGCTTAAACTTAGTTAGTCCCTAGTGTTTTGCCTTCTATGACCATCATCTGGATGTTTTTTTTTTTTCGTATGGTGCTGTTGGCAGGTTGACGGGCTTGTTCAACTATATTTTGGTTTGGACCCTTAGGGCTTAATGTGGTACATTGCTATTTCCTTATTTTGGCTAGTATTTGTGCAATCACATTAGGATAATTAATTGGATTAAGTGTTTGAGTTGTTGGCCTAGTGAGTTATGTAGTATAACCCAAGTGGCCATGAGTTTTACATTATTGCAATTTTCTCTTTTGATTCTACTAACGCTTTATTTTTCTGATAATGCCAAAAGGGCGAAGTTAAGTATGTGCATATTCATATTTGCTGCTGATCAGTAAACCTGGTTGTCAACTTTGTTTGTTTGCAGGTTCTAAACATTGATTGATTTATGCCTAGCCATCTTTAGGGTTACGATGAATGGAAGGTGATCCCCTTACACTTGTGCAAACATGGACATATTAAATAGAAGTGTTGGGGTGAGCATGTATCATGTGTTGATGATTAACAAACCACGATCAACTATGTGAAAGAATCTAATTTCATATTCCAGGGTAATATGCTACTTAACTGGTATGTAGGAGTGAGATGCAACTGACAAATGAACCAAGTTCGTAGCAGACTAGAGTATGATGCTGATCAGATGTGGGATATTAGAATACATGTACAAGTTGGATTCCTCAAGCAGTTATGTTCGTACTTATAAGGAAATACATTAATTGAGAGGAGTTCGTGGACAAAAAGAATCTTGTAAATAAGGGAAGACTTTTTTTAAAAGAGAACGTTAAAGAGTTAGAAACAAATAACGAAATCAAATCAAAATAGGGGAGGTTTTTCTTAACTGGATTATTTTAGGTTTTGGATTACTAATTAAAGAAGATTTTCGGCTAACTTTGCAACTATAAAAGGAGAATTTTCTTGTCGTTGATGGGGTTAACACTATTGAAAGAAATCACATCGAACTACTCTTGGTAATAGCAATCAAGACAAGAATATTCTAAAGACTCAAGCTGCTCGAATGAAGAACCTGTTGCTAAAGAAGAAGTTGTTGAAGTTCTTTAGTTGTTAGGTTGAGTTAAGTGTTCGAAATTGTAGCATATTGCTTTTGAGAAGTGTAATAGTAGGTTATTGCAGTAACTTTGGGTTTTTGTAAGCTTTCTGGGCTAGAGTTAGTTTGGGATGGGGTAACTACAATTGATTTAATTGTAGGGATTAGGATACTAGAGTTAGTCCCCTTAGTTATAGAGTTATAATTTAAAATTGCTCTTTGAAAGAGTTTTGAGAAAATCCTACTGGGATAGATTGTGGTTTTTACTCCCTTGAGCTGAGGAGGTTTTCCTCATAAAAATCTCTATGTCATTTAAATTTCACAATTATTTCTGTTTGTGTCTATCTGCCTAGTTCAAGGAACCAAATTCTTTGAAATCACGAAAAATGGGTAAGACTCAATTATGGTTCAACTCTAAAATAACAGTTGGTAATTTTGTATGTACTCCATTTCGCTGAGAATTTCATTAGGTTTGTTCTCGATATAAGTGTAATTCTGCTCACAATTTTAAGAAAATAAAAAACATTTAATTCCTCTTTTAGTGGCAAAAAGCAAATTAAAATTAAGCACCCCACAGATATAAATCTAGTCAAAAGTACCCTAAGCCCTAATAATTATTTGTTTTCACTTAATTAATATGTTTCAACCAGGTACGATGTGATGGAAGATTAAAACTTTGCCGAGTCTTCCACGAGGCCGGGTACGATATGAAATGATATGCCCCAAAGAGTGGCTGAGTAATATTATATTATATTTAGTCAATAGTCTCCATGAGTGGCTTAACCTTTTATAAAGCTTGCATACTTTTAAGTTTTATGGTTTTCATAGTTTACGCCCCCGATGGTTTTGTCTTCGGCATTCAGGATGAAATCACATGTTTATATCTTATATGTTATGCCCTAGATTTATATACTTTATTAGTCTTGCATACTCAGTACATTTTCCATATTGACGCTCCTTTCTTTTGAGTGATGTGCTCATGCCCACAGGTTTAGATAGACCCGATGATGTCCTTCCCTAGTAGGATATGCGTTCTAGCTATTGATCGTTCCGGAGTAGTTGTTCAAAAGTTGATAGGTACTGAAGTGTATGTTCCAGTCATTTCAGATATGGTGAGGCCATGTCCCAATCAAGTTATGTGTTATGGTACTCTAAGAGGCTTGCAGACCAGTATTTGAAAGTATGTAAATATTATAATGACACTACTGGCAACAATTGAGCATGTATACATATCCAATATTATGATTTTTCCATAGTCAATAATAATCATTTTAACATTTATTCAGAGGCCTCATTGGCCCAGATTTTATGTTATAAGGTCTAAGTATGAACATCGATTCGCACGGACATTTGAGCATTGTCTGCCGGTTGCACCTCCCAAGGTTGGGGCGTGACACAATTAACAGACCAGCCTCTATGTTTATATTGATGCCTACCACGGGACGTCAGGCAATTATCCAAGGATTGAATGAAGAAACAGGAAAAGGTGCTAATCAGTGCCATCTGCCCCTATGGGTCAACATGGACCTCACGATGAAGTTGGTACTTAGGTTTCAAGGACAGAACCATTACCCCTGGAACAACATAGAGAAACTAATATACCTCTTATTCCATCCCCGGTTGCTTTTGAATAGGACTTAGATATGTGATGTGTAGTTCAGTACATTTGTTGACTCGGTTAGTGTCCTCTCCGGCCCAACGATAGGCCCTTGGCACTTCGAAAAAAGAGGTCAATGCGAGAACTTGGGATTTTATTAATTTGTACCCCCCCCCCCCC